>JAQFYE010003820.1:0-14455 GCA_034694305.1 Protaphorura glebata
TCACACCTTTTTTCCACCCATTCCCGTAATGTAAAAAAAGTCACCAAAGTGCTTCGGTGTATCTGGTGGACACCCTTTGTCATGATAGCATTAGCAGTAAATTTTATTAATTTCTTTGGTTCGTCTGCTTCAATTGGCGCCTAGCCTCATTTAATTCGAACCAGTTGATCAAAAGTTACAGCAAAATGAAGTTGGGGCCATCATTCAGGGACACCCTGTATACATAAAATGCTACTCTTCTCTTGATAATTTCATATCATCATAAGTATTAACTAGCCCCGTAGTAACTAGCCCCGTAGTAACTAGCCCCATTATGAATGACGTACCAATTTGCGCGAAAATCAAAATTCGCAAGTACAATTTCGTTTAGTTTTGTGTCCGTTTGTTCCAAAGACAATAATTGTTATAATTAGAGTTGTAAGAGTATGGAGGAAAAGGTGAAGGGAAAGGAAAGACGAGGGAGGATGAAGAATTTGAAGAAATTAATTGTGCACACAAAAGAAGATAAAGAAGCGAAAGTAGTTAAAAGATATAATGAAATCATCGAGAAAAGAAGGAGAAATATAAAGAGAAGGTTAGATGAGGAAACAGAAGAAGAAGCCAAAGTGAGAAAATCAAAGGATTGCGCAAGAGTAAAGGCTAGAATTGCAAAGCAGAAGGTAGAAGAAACAGAAGAAGAGAAGAAGGTAAGACAAGGAAGAGAGGCGAAGAAGAAGAGAGAATATAGGGCAAGGAAGCAAGGAAAAATAAGGAAATCAGAAGAACCGGAAGTGGAAAAAGAAGAGACGGAAGTGCTGAAAGCGAAGAAGAGACTAACTGGGTTGGACAAACGATGGAAGATAAAGGCTGGGAAATCTAACCTTTCTTCCCACGCTACCTGTGTCTTAACAGGTTATATTCCCAAACTAAAATTTAAGCCAATTTCTGAAAAATTAGACAAAAATGGGCCCGGATACCTTCGTTTTAAGGAAATTTTGAAGAAATCTGCTGCAAATCTTGAAAAAGAAAAGAAGAAAGTCAAGCCCTACTTCTGTCATGTTTTTGTTGCTTACAAGCCACCGAATGGGATTGATTTGGGACCTCTGCCTCATTATGAAACCGAGAAAGAAAATCCCAATTTTACATTTTATTTGTATGTTGAGTCATGTTGTGATGCAAGGCCTTGCCTCTACGTAGATCCAGGTGAACGAATCACCGACCACCGAGCCTTCCCAGTTGACAAAATTATTAGATTGCAAAGATTTCGTCTGCTATTGGATCACTCTCATCTTTAACCAAAAGTCCTCAGAAGAAAACTTCCAGGACGCACAATATTTAAAATACTGCTGGACTACTATCTCCATAATGAGAATGGAAGAGGATCCAAATCCTGAATTACCTCCCTCGGTCCAATTCAGACTTTTGAATGAAAAGTTTAAAGTGTTGAGAGGATTCGAGCCAAAATTTAGGACTGAAGAGGATGAGGATCAAGCTATCCAATTAGCCGTCCAAAATCATCATCTCATTCCATTTCCGAATTTTCCTTTCCCCGAAATGCAAAGTCCTGAGTTTAAATTTTTTAAGTAACTTTCACCTTTGATTTTAAACAGTCAGCGGAAATAGTCCTCCGTGCAATAATATATTTAAGTTTTGCTTACACTCAATACACAATAATATATTTTACCTGTACATCAGTGGGCACATAATAACCATATAATCGATAGATTCTCTAACGCCTTGCTTTGTCTACTTTTTCCAAACTGGTGCCTTGCAAATAGCCTTTATCATTTTCTCAAATTCGAATCTTTCGGTAAGAAAATTATGATTAGAAAATTATCCGCTTTTATTTTTTATGGGATATAGTTTGGAAGTAATCAAAGAATTTAATTTTCAGAACCCCGTTCCCGAACGCTCCTTTTGGGTATTCGGAACCATCGCCCTTCGTCCTGGCTCAAAACATAAGAATAAATATGTGGCCCTCAAATTAACGGTAAGTTCTTTTTTAATTATGCCATCTTCGAATTATAAAAGTTGAAAGTAGGTTGGATAAATCACATTGTAATGAGGTCCCGGGCTTGAGAGCTCAAAAATTTCATTCTACTAAATCAGTGAACCCTAAAAATAATTGAATATAAGCTTTTCTGCTAACACATTCCCATTGGATTTCTGGCTATCAAAGAAGCGAAGGAAATGGAATCCCTCTACTAGTTTGGGATTTTAAATGAAAATCGTGATTCGTGATATCAAACATTCGAGAGCTCTGGATCGAGTGTCTGGGGACACGTAGGGTAAACAAAACCAAGGCGGTAGAGTCGTAGGAGACTAGACGGATTCTGGTTGTGAGCAGTAATATGAATTAATCTCGGGAAGATGAGCCTCAAAAACATTTTAAGTCATTCAAATCTCTTTCACTTTCGTCATGCTCTCAAACGGCAGTGCCGATGCTTGCAGCACAATCCCCTGGCACGGGGTAAGCAAAATCTAACATGAGTTACGGGCAGTAGAAAATGTCTCGAACATCATCAGATCAGATTTTTATTTAAATTCGATGATACATTTTTAATTCAACGGTCAAGCGTCATAGTAAAAATGAAAAAAGAATTCTATCGACTCTGAGTCTGGACTGTGTGTTTATGCGAATGTGTTTTTTAGCAAAAATATTGAACTCCTTTCTGAATGATGTTTCCACGAATCCAATCCGAATAAGATGTATAAACTCTACTGATTTCTGGCCAAAAAGATTGTCAAAAACAAACTAGAGTACAATAGAAAATCAATTTTGTTTAACACCGAGGGCAAACCAGATAAATGCAGTATCATCTTGTATAATCCTGAATCGAGAAGCCTGACAGCTGGTATTGTAAGTCATTCTTCATTGCTCAAATACACCGAAGGTAGAGATGAAATGAAGGTAGTTTTTTTTTATCTATAAGAAGGTGCATTGTACTGCACTATGCGTGCACACTCACGTCACTATGAACGCACTTTAAAACCATTTTATGTGGTCTAATTGGATTATTTCAGGAGCGATAAAGGTCGTTACCCCATGTTTACTCTTTATGTATCTTATATTTGCCTTTCTCTGCGTCCATTAACAGGAATTAATGGTGTGTGAGTCATTTCTTGCATAAATAGTGCACTACATAGCGCAGCAGAAGGTGTCCCAAATCATGTTAGAATTCATCGAATTGCTTTTCAACTACGGATCTTGAAATTTTGAACTTACCCTTAAACCCTCGAACATCATAAATCCTTCATTTGGATTTTCAATAAAATTGTTGTATTCAGTATAAAATTGCAACGCGACAAAAATGTGCCCGCGCCTTACAAAGAATTTGTGATAGTATAAGGTAGGATTCGACGACGTATCACCCGTCACCCGAGCTAAGTGGTCGTTAGGTACGGGATTCACTGAATAACGGACCTGCGAAGATATTCTTCCACACTTCCACAGAGATTGTGGCCACCAAAAACCAAAATTAATTATTTTCATTTATTCTGATGAAAGGAAAGAAGTGAAAGTGAGCTTTCACCTAAACCCTAACGGGTCTATGAATCCCTATGGTGCATATGGCAAGTTTTGTTGAGCCTTTTGTACAGTTTTCTACACACCACATTTCTTTGTCCACCTAGGACTTAATCTGTGGAAACACATGTGCGGTAGTGATGCGGAAACCATACTGGACAAAGCCTGGAGAAAGTAGTAGAAAGCATAATAACTTGAAGTGTGTAAACGCATTTTCCCAAGGTCCATAGAGACCTTTTTCTTCAGGAAAAATGAAATAGAATGGAGTGGCGTGTTGAATTCATTTTTCATATGCTGACTTTGGACTTGGAGTTGCTGTTGTATAAAAATAGTAAAAAACGGTAGTGCAGGGTGGCCAATATATATCAAACTAACTAAATTCATGAGGATCACATCATTCGAAAGAACGTTTCAAGGTGGACCTCAGGCCGTTTCAGAACTTTTGATTACGTCAACACCTTAGGCAATCTGGGGAAGGCAGAAAACCAGAATTAAGTGATTGCTCGGAACTATAAGTGCGTGAAAACCAGATTCTCATACGGTTGTGCGTCTGTGCTAACATTTATTTTATCTCCACATTTAGGTCAGAGATTCAGTTTGAGCCAACATTTCATTTACTTACACTTTCCTCATGAGAGTTAATTATTTTGTTCCTGAGATACAATGATTAAAGTGCATATTAGCTACCACGTAGTAGTAGAACTAGCGGGAGGCAAATGCACAGCGCAATTTGATTTATTGTGGAAAGGCGAGGTTCAGGAAACGAAGCGCAGTGCTAGTGTTTTCACCAACTCTTCACGTACGTCCCAACGGCGGAGCTATGACAATATGTTTTAATCCTATGGTGCTCTCTTTTTTTCTTGAGGATTTTTATCAGAAAATATAGGAGGGCAGGGCAGGCAAGAGTCACACGTACACGTGCAGTCTCTCAGCATTTGTCGGATTTTGTTTTCCTTTCATTTTCATTTCTCCAAACAAATGCTCCAGCCCCTGCCTTGCTTTGTTTTATTTGTCTAAAGTCCAAGAGTTCATACGTCTCAGAACTTTATTCCCCAAAAAATTGAAGAAAGTTGCTTTCCTTGTACAGTGTGGTGCATAACCATCAACCCGTTCACTGTGTCTCAAGTTGGAGGTTTTCTATTCTAAGAAACTGGTATATAAATTCACATTTCTCGTACAGTTCTCAGTAGTGACTGAAATGTATATCTCACTTTTTCTGCCTATCTCCTAATATTCATCATCTTTTATCGCCCTCAATATAGATGGTGTCAAGTGTAGTATATTATGTGACGTTGTATGCCCACGCGTTTTCCCCATTAACGAAGATTATAACGAATGGATTTGTATAGTTAACGTCTTACAAGTCCACTCCAGTCTCGCATACCAGACATCTGTTTGGACAGTCGAATTTGGGATGCTCCACCTGGTTTCACCCAATTTCTACATTAACCGTGATCCCGTTTTCTCCGCTATTGTTATTTCCACCATTTAATTCGGCACAGAAAATCCAAATCCGAAAAGTCGGGTAGAATCGAAATGTATCTGTTCCAAACTTTGTGGGAAAACACGCATATGTTATGTTGTAGTTTTATACTTGTACATTGCAACGCCTTGAGAGTAAAAACCATTCTATCTACGACCGACTACCACGGAACCACGTATTTCATGGAAAGCAGTTTCTGTGTCTTGACTGCCCCACTTCACACTCATACATTACATGCATGCATGCAAATAAATGCGAATTTTGGCGCTAACGTAAAATGTTCTACCGAAACTTGAACCGCACATAAGGAATGCATTTGAGTGAACATACACAAAATGGAATCCTTCTTTTTGTCAACCTTCGACTTACAAGGTGCTCGTAGTCTTACCATGCCACGCGCTTCCGTAACTGCATGAAGGCGTAACCTTACATTGGTGTATGTGTGTATGTTGCCGGTTTGATTCGAACCCTTTAAAGGTCAAGTACATACAAGTTTAGGCCGATTGCATCGATAAACCCGTCGCCGATGGTTACTTGCTTTTCCAGACCGATATTTCCCAAGTACATGCCTTAAAAATGCAACACTGTTCACTATTCCAAGGCATGTACCATTCAGCCAAATCCTAAGAGAAGTCAAACCCGAATAGTAATGCAGAATCTCAGTTTGTAGTGGACCGCACCAACAAACTCATTTGTTCTAGAGAATTCTATATTCCTTATTATAAACTCATTGAATGAATATCTCAATTTACCTCATTACTGATAGATTTGGCCGGAATATATAGACATCCTGATTTGTCATGCTGACTGAGACATAAAACGTACGGATATGACCTCCTCCGTGAACAGAATCCCAACAGAAATCCATCAGGGAGGAGAAAATGTGAAAAACCGTTGATTTTTTCATGTCTCATATTTTATGGATCATATCGCTCGACACGAGTCGAATGAGACCATATCTCATAGTCCAAGCAAGTATCTTGAGAACAAATGTTCCCGGTATATTGTCCTATTTGGGTACGATGTAGAAATTCTATACCGGTCCCGAAACGATTTTTGGTTTAGAATGCTAGTGGAGGATTTTCTACGTACCTATGCATTACTCTCATTGAATTTCATTTTTAGAATGAAACCAGTTAAGGTTAGGTGGGACATTAGATACCTGGATTGTAGAGAATGTGAAGTAAGTCCTGAAAACAAAGCGAACCTTAATGTTGTTTAATTCCCCGGAGATCCTAGCATTTTCTTGAGCACTAAAACTTCTCAATTCTACTCATTTAAAAAGTTTTGAGGGAGCAATTAGTATGAGAGTCTATAGGCTTTAGTAGTTTTTATCTATGTTTTTGTTCAGGTATGACTTGGTTTGACTCGACGATCCCATCGTTCTCCTTAATTTCAAGAATCTTCGTGGTACGGTTGGCTGGTTGGAGAATTTCTTCAAAACTTTCTTACGCTAGGCTACTTTCCGACCCTGCAGCTCTTGGTAATTAGAATAGCCAGCCGTAGTCAACCTTAGTCTTAGACTAACTCTTCACCTTTAAATGCCAAGGAGTCCGAGTTGCCAAAAAAAAGTCCAATTAAATTTAACGGTCAGACATCAGACTGAGTTCGGGAATTACTTTACTCTTGGCCCGAGTATTGAAATTCGACCTTCTCCGGGGATCCGTGTCCTTAGTGTAGCCTATCTAAAAAGAACCTGTTTTAATTATAACGTCCACACTCCAGTGCCCATGACATGCTCCAACAAACTCGATTAATTTCATTCAAACTAGAAATTCTCATATTCCTGATGCTCAAAATCAAGTTACTACACGACGACGGTGTTTTCTATTGTGCACGCGTAAACAGACAGACATGATGAGGTCGTTCGTATCCCTAGTAGTAGTAATTTCGAACAACTACTGAATGTATGTACTAGTTGAAATCGGATTTGAAACTCACTCACGCTAGAATGTCTTTGAACCGTTAATGGATGTAGAGAACATGTCACTGACTACCCACTAGTGAGAGATAAGCAGTAATGCTTCCATTAGACAGGAGATAGAGACAAGAACCAACTCCAAAATGGGTTTGAAGCGTCATTTTATCTCCTGAAACAATATACCCTTGGCCCATTGAGAGATTAGGATCGAAACGAATCTAATTAGATGTTCGTTTCAGCTAACATACAAAGTTCTATTATCATTCCCTGTCTCTCAGCTCTTAACTTACTTTTGTTCAGTTCAAGGTTGTCATGGTGACAAAAATGGAAGTAGGGTCGTCTCTGATGTGGAAGAATATAGCGTCTAAGACATTGTTCGGGTGCATTGGTCCGTTACAAAAGCAGTTTTCTCCTGGGACACCTGTATAATGTTTAGAGTAAAATAAAACTCCTCGCAAGACCCGTTTTCTTTTCTTTCTCTTTGTTTTGAGCGGCAATTCCGAGGGTGCTAATTTTTAATATCATCAGATTCTCATCTTCGCAGACTGGGAAGGTTTAATCACAGCAAACGTGTTTTCCTATGAAGCTTGTCCTAAAACTATAGATTTTTTCCTGTGGTATTACGTACATCCCATTTCGATATGATGAAATTTCAATCAATAAGAAAGGCGATGCCATGGTTGCTTTGAAGGCATTTCTTAAACAATCTTACTGTGAGGGGCAGATTCTGTAGGCCAAATCAAAGGTTGTCTCATTCTATAGAAGAAATATTAGCTGATTTTACCGCGCTGTACCAGCAAATGTAAATTGATGAACATATTTTGTTTCGAGATTTTGAATATTGCTTCCAAATGGGAATAACTCTTCGGTATTGGTGCTTGTGTTTATGGAAGAGGTTATGCATTAGTTAAGTGATTAAAAATAAAGTTCCACGCAAAGAAGCAGGGGTGAATGCTGATTTGGCTTTCTGTAAATGATATTCCAACTCCTTTCAGAAAAACACAAGCAGAGTTTCACGCTCCAGAATTGCATCCTTTAAAATTAAATAAATGACAAGCCGTAGGCTAATGACGGGTTAGAATAGTGAAGCCATTGAGAGTAATACCTTTGACCCGACTTTTAATTCTATCTTGCGTTTCTTTCTGCAAAAATTATAGACAGAGCTCAACGATGTTAATTTCTCTTTAAGCCTGTAAGAATTTTTGCAGTCAGTGTGTACTGAAATCCTCCAAGGCATAATATGAAGGCATCCTCTTAGTTCAGCCCACTTCACTTGTTTTCTACGTACCACCACGTAGTATACCACACATAAAGCATGTCATGGGAATACTTGGTTGGCCTACATGTGAAAGACTGCGAATTCGTTACATGTTATTAATAAAGCGGCTTACAAAGTAGGTTACTTCTCCCAAACTGCCTCTTGAGAAGAAAAGCTTCAAGAGATATTCGCGGTCTTAAAACCTTAGCGGTGAGGTGGGAACCCTTTACTAATTTTCTAGCCTTTTCCAACGATCTCAAGTTTTAGCAATGGCCAAGTACCGCTACATGTTACATGCATTTTCTTCCACGTTGAGCCTGTGTGATGTGAATTTCATAATTCCCTCGCAGCTAGTTATTACCTAATGGCATGGTTGGTTGCAGAAGAATGAGAAGACGGAGATCAAAATGCTTTCGCTCTTCATAACTCATCATCCCAGCTCTCACACCTCTTTCTTTGTTCTGTCGACTTATTCTCTAATCCCCTCGAGGGTTGAATTACGGTGAAAGGCGAAAGTCTCACATCTCGGCAAATGTTGATTTGAAACCCAATTTTCTCTGTATACACACACTTCTCACGTTTTTATGAGGTTATAACTTGTGATTCATGGAGGCAGAAGATTGATTTCTGAAATTCAAAATTTTGGGAGAAAGCGAAATCGACTTTCACTTTGCTTTTAGTTTTACATAAATGATTAATTTCTAGAAATTGAAATTCTAGGTGAAACTAAATCGGAATTTCACTTTCACCCTTACTATGGAGCAAGATACACAATACACCTTGCACGAGCGAGTAACGTGGAATGAATCCTTTCTTATCATCTTCATTATAAATTCAGAAGCAAAAGGTTGTTAGAGTTAATTGCATCTTTCCTAATAGTAGATTGAATGAATGGCGTTTCTCAGGGTTTATGGTGCTATGCAAAACGCTTGTGGCTTACTTAAAAGGAAGTATGGAAGTTCTAACCGCACAATCTTTGGTTAGAATGAATACATGTGAGTCACTAAGGAAATGGAATGGAAGCAAGATTTCACTATGGAGTAACGCTTTAAATTGCATGTCCTTACTGTGTGGTTCATAACCTACCACTCCACACCATCTCATCCGTAATAATTACATTTCAACGCGTATCTGTGTACACACTACGTGGATTCTGAATAGCGCTTTGGATTCGGCATAAAATTCTTTACAGAATGTACATCACATTTTATCTGCGACGTCCTCCAATTCGGACTCTAAGATTAGGGTATATTGTTCTGAACAACCCTGCACATGATCTAGACAAGGAAATTCATTCCCTCAAATACTGCTTAAATATACAGAGCTCTTCGGCTACAGACGTGGCATTGTGTGTGGTTCTCCATTTATGTCGTATTAATCAGTCTAATGACTAATGAATAGGAAACGGGACTACGGTACGAGGACTACCACTATGGGTGTTGGAACTCAGCGTTCTTCAATTCATCTTTGTCAGTCCATCCAGACATTCTCATAATGGGTCTTTTGGTATTTCATCGCTTCGCCCCTTTTAACTCATTCTATTCCGGTTACGGTGTGATTGTGGTGGGGTGAACGAAAATGTCTTGAGTGCGTGGTGTGAACAGATAGGACAGAATATTGGGATTGGAATACGCAGAGTACATATTATATTAGATGAAATCTACTAGGATTGTCTGTCACACGTTCCAAACAATGAACAGGCTAGAACAGACATTGGACATGTCAGAGTTCGACAAGTTACGATATTTGGACATCCGACTTGGATGAGACCCCAGTTGAAAATAAATGAGAGAGTTGAGTTCTACGCTCAGGTCAAACGCACGATTAGACTCATCCTTTGGTATTTGCAATAAAGTAGAAGCAATTTGTACCAAAGTGCGTACATACCATGACCGTGTCCACCCTTTTGGTGAAAGGTTACGATTGTTGGTACGAGTAATACACCGATCAAGTTGTATGTTGTCTAACCTACAAAGGAATTTCCCATACTGCTCAGTTAAAGGTTCGACGGTGCATTTGGTCGATTAAATCAGGAATCTTTAACAATAAAAGTAGAAATATCAAAAGTCAACAGGGATGCTCAAATGCCTCTTCCACACCATACCAGTGAGTTCCATGGTTTTCTACCTAAAATGTATGAAATGTTAAACAACCAACGAACATACATGGGTAGGGTGAATACCAGCCCTATTGCACTGTAGTAAGTCACATCAAAATGGAATGTGAACACAATTATTCCCTCGACACATTTCCATAATTGTTCCACTAACCCATCAAACCAAAACTAAATTATACAAATCCAACTGAACTTCAGTAACCTACAGAAATCCCAGGAGAAAATTAACGATTTGATTTCTCCTTTGTATTTTTGACCGAGTTTTTTTTAAGAATTAATTAGGCCACGCCAAGCACCCCACCAAACCACTCTTTGTCCAAAAGACCCAAAACTCCACTTTCCAACATTCAATGGAATCTAGGGCCGGAGACAGGGACATATCCTAGAATTCATCCGTTGATTAATTTTTCTTTTCCAAAATCCTTACAAGTCCGGACTTCACGTAAAGCCAATGAGAACAGAATCAAAACCAAAGGCACTGGAATTGGTTGACTAAATAGGAATTCTCGGGTTTCGGTTATTCGAATACAATGCAAGACAGCGATTTCCACTTCCACTTCTATTTTCTCCAATGACTACGCCAATGTCATACCGATTTTCCATTCCATTCCAAACACTGGATGGTGAAAATCAATAGAGTAATTCTGTGAGTAGAGAAAGACTTTTGGGCCCTGACTCTTGTTTCCCCATCCAAACGTGTCACCCTTGATTTGAATGAGAGAAGAGAGATTCATCTTGATGGGATGCTGGTTGATTTTGGTCCATAGCATACGCATACACTACATCCCATCCAGCATCCACCCACGGTGGTTCGTTTACTTGACTTTGTGCATCATCCCAGTATGTGTATGTATATGTTGGAGTCAATGTCTGTTTTTAGACATAATTGTACTCCATTTGCATTATTAGTTAAGCTCCAATTTTAAGTCGACTATTTATTATCGAATTAAGATACACGAAAATGGACATTTGCCTGAAGGCATTGTCGAAGGTTACTTTTTGGGGAGAATCGGTTTTGCCCTTCATTTAGCCGGCCTAGGAAATGCACCCATAGTGGTAAGGAAAAACTCCGGTGGATGAAAACCCTGTTCAAGCTACTCACATAATTTTACACCTGTTAGAAGTATTAACAAACGCCGAGTTCGTTTCCGTTGTAAGTAGAGGTACCATAGTCGAAGGCAAATGAATTAAGTCTAAAAAAATATATATTAGGCTGTAACATGTAATGTTTAGTTGATGTTGCTGAACTAAGCAGATCTTTCCACTAAAGCCAAACTCAGAGATCGGGGGAGACAAGTCTTACGATAAATCTGTGGAAAAGCGAGGTATTCCATTCGGTTGGATCGGCGTGACGGAGAACAGAAGCAAAAGCAAAAGGAGGAATTTCATCGTAACACTAAGTGAAGTGAAGTGCAATGCTTACCACTCATCGGAATGGGATTTTAATATCACTCCATTCCATGGTTCCTGATAGACTATTCACTCAAGGCCTAGGTTCGAACACTGGGAGTGTTTCGTGTAACAGCTTTCTCCAAATTGAAAGAGCTCTCCCCATCAATACACATATGTACGGAGCGTATATTTACACAGTCCAATTTTGGCAATAGCTATTAGATTTAAGCTAGGACCCAAGGCAAGGCCGTCCTAGTCACGACGGGATCTACGGACGGTTTGGCAGGTTGGCCCATGAATCACGGCACGGTATGGCAAGGCTTGCTACGACGACGACAACGAACGCAACGACGACGGCCGCGTCTGATTTTTTTCTAAAGATAAGATAATACTTTTGTTCGGAGAAATTTCTTCGATTTTTGTTCAGTGCAACGTGCGATCATGCGCACATGATTTCATTTCATTCAAAATTGCTCCTACGTTGTCAAATTTCATAAAATTTTGTCGATTCATGGAAATACTGGAACTACAAATATTTTTTGTGGTAATTGGACGGAATGCATATACGATTCCACAGCACGGTATATTGACGTCCGGTTAATGAATGAATAATATTTAGAGTTGTACACGTCAATTTCATATTTTCGCGGCATGTTAAAAAGGCTACCGCGATACCATTTTACAGGGTGGCCCTTTTGTTTCTGATCACTTTATGTACGCCTATATCTCGCGAAGTATGAGTTGGAGAACTTTCAAAAAAATAAGAGCGTATCCTTGTAAAGACTGAAAGAAGTCATAATATTTACAGATTTTTTGGAATCAGTTAGGTAGGCCAAAATGGCCGCCGAAGTTGAAACACTAGTGAGAACTTTTTCCAGAGAAGTTTGCCATTTTGGATTATCAAGGAAAGGTCAAATGGTAACGGAATTGAAATATTTTTGGGTGAGGCGTCAAACATTGTCAACTGTATTGGAAACCACAGAAATCACAAAATTGTGGGTATTTCTTCATGGAAGTTTCAGCGATCCCGTAAATCGAAGAAAAAGCACTTTATTCGAGAGATTGGCATTTTAACCAAAAAAAAGTATCCCCCGTCTGAAAACGAATTTTGAAGCGTATGAAAGTGTCACGGACAACTGTGTGGAGAGTTCTGAAGGTGGATCTTGGGACAAAAATTATGAATACGACCCAGGGTCAAGCCTTGAAGCTGTGCACGTCAAAAATCGCAAAATAAACTGCAGGAAGCTTTATGAGGGTCACTTCGCGCGAAAAATGGCGTGACTCCTGGTCACCCTTGATCAGACTCGGTTCTACCTGCAGGATTTAGGACGCAGCCGTCGAATTTATTATCAGAAACCAGGAAAAACTGTTCCCAAATATGGCATTGAGAAACCCGAAAAGTTTTGTGAAAAATTTATGGTGGTCGGAGCACTGACCCCGCATCCGATTACCCCACTCATCAAAGTTCCCCAAAATGTGAAAATAAGCTCGGACTATTACATTTCTGAAATTTTGAAACCGGTTTCGCAGGAATCCGTCACTGCGTTGTACCCTACTGAGACCCTTGAAGTTTTCGTTCATCATAATAAAGTATCTTCCCATACATCAAAGATAACCGAGGCTTACGCAGTAAGTTTACAATTTAGAAAAAAATTGTAAATTATTCTTAGCACCAAAATCCCTGTTAAATCACCGGATACAAGTCCAATGAAATTTTTTGCATTCGAACTTCGGTAACAAAGGCTCTGAAAAAGAAGAGTGACGACTCTGGACGGTGTTTGGAAAAAAATTTCACTGGTGTTTAAACTTCGGCGGCCATTTTGGCCCGCGTAACTGATTTCAAAAAATCTGTAAAAATTATGACTTGTCGCAGCTTGTCCAAAGATACGCTCTTATTTTTTTGAAATTTCTCGGACTCAAACTGCGCGAGATATAGGCGAACGTAAAGTGATCAGAAACAAAAGGGCACCCTGTATATAAGAATACATATTTCGTGACTTCAATTGGGAAGCGCTTCCAAGATGATTAGGTTGGCTTTTCATGTCTAATATATCGGCTTTGCTAATTATAAATTGTTGAACTCTCCAAATATTGGGTGTCTGTTTACCAAAATTTTCATGCATGGACTCCATAATGGTGCCTCCGTAGTTATATGAAACCAAATTAAAGTGCTCACCGTATATCAAAATCTCCTTATATCAACGAGAATATGTGGTGGAATTCTGGAGTGACATTTCAAGAGCCCATAGAATGATTACATTTTGATAAGATTTCACACATTGCTGTCGATTTGTTTGCGTAAAAGCTGTGCCCCTGCCTCTATGCCAGGGTAAATGCCAAATGCACGTGTAAAACTGAAAACTGAAGTAGAATTTAAAAGTGGTGCGTTGGGTGCTGTTTTGGAACAAGTGGAAGATACTTACATTTGAAAGTAAGGGAAAGTAAATTGTATTCGGAAAAACGGTGAAAGGAGGTCAAGTCTGTTTTGTTGAAAGGCCACGAGAGTGGTCTTCTTCTTCTTTTCATTCCAAGTGTTTTAGTTTCGGCACTTGTGCTCAGAACAAGTCTCTCCGTCCTTTCCCCGCAGTCTTCCACTCCATTCAACTTGAATTGAGTGAGAGAAAAAGACTTGAATTATATTCTGCCGCAGAGCCCAAAAAAACCTTCGTTTTTCGTGAAAGTTAACATTGAAACTTCCGGGTGAACTGGCGGCTGAAATAACGAGTCACTCGTGTTTCTCATTTTAGTTTTAGTAACATGAACCACTGGGGAAAATTCGA
>JAQFYE010003821.1:0-14455 GCA_034694305.1 Protaphorura glebata
CGAATCCGATCCGGTCCGAATTATTTTAATTTTTTTCGGCCCGGCCCGATCCGGCCCGTTTGTTTTTAAGTCCGAATCCGATCCGGCCCGTTTGTTTTTAAGTTCGAATCGGATCCGTCCCGTTTGTTTTTAAGTCTGAATCCGATCCGGCCCGAAATATTAAATTTTCTCGGCCCGTTTGTTATTAAGTATGGACCTTATCCGGCCCGAAATAATTTGATTCCGAAATTGAAGGAGTAAACGCTTATCGCTTATATATTTAAAACAAAGATTAAAATTGAAATGAAATCGAACCGGTTTCCTTGAATGAAGTTTCAATTTTGGTTGAAGGTCGCGTGACCGCGCATATGGAATTAGCATTTGATGATTGCGCAAAACACAGAGATGAGATGACATTTGTATTTGAGTCATCAGCTCCTCGGCTTCATCGGGTTAAGATTGGCGAACGGGCCACCCTTTGTCGGCCCGGCCCGCTTGTTTTTAAGTCCGAGCCCGATCCGGTCCGTTTGTTTTTAAGTCCGAGCCCGATCCGGTCCGAAATCTTTTTTAAATAATTCGGCCCGGCCCGATCCGGCCCGTTTATTTTTCAGTCCGAGCCCTATCCGGCCCGAAATATTTTAACATTTTTTTGGCCCGATCCGTCCGAAATTCGGGCCGGGCCGGGCCGGTCCGGCCCGGCCCAAGCTCGTTCACACCTCTAATGCGAATATAAATTAGAAGTAGAATTACCTCCTCGAGCAAAGATATCCTTCTCGATACACAACCATTGTTGCAAAAATTGAATAAGCTCGTATTTTTTCCAGTGAAACCAGAAAATAGTTATCAGGGCTGGGAAACAGACGCAAACCCAAACTACGGTCCCAGTCTTTGACCATGTCGTGCAATTCTTGTCCAGAAGGGAACAACGGATGAGTTGGACAATGCAAAAGCACACATTGGACACAAATGTGGTCATTAATACCAAACGCAAATAAAAAAAAATATTTTTCTCCATCATCCGAAGCTGTTCAATGTGTCGCCGCTCTGCAAGGGCGGCGAAATTTGGCGACGATGACCAGGCTGCGTTTGCATTAACATCGTCTTTTTTGATTTCGAATGTAAGAAGGTTTGGGTAAATTCCAGTCCGAGCTAGAAATTTGAAAAAAGGATGCAATATTTCCAATGTCGTTTCTGTTCCGGAAGATGTCGAGGAAGCACCCGCGGTATCACCGGCATCATTGGGTGACGGTTCCGTAAAATTTCTCAACTTCAGAAGGTTTTCCAAGAATTTTGCAATGGTATTCATGACAATAATTGCAATGCCTTCAAAATACAGGATATTAACTGACGATATCGGTAGGAGGCAATAGTGTAGTCAAAATTCAGTTTGTTCCAAGTAATCAGCGGCCCACTTTTTTCCACAATCTTTGTAAACCTGAAGTTCGCACGCGATACCAGTGCAGTATCCACTCTGTGATATTGGTTCAAGCATAAAACCCGATATTTCGTAAAATCAGTAAAGCTGAAATTAGCACTGATAAAGTTGAACTTATTTAACTCACAAACTATCTGCAAAGCGAAAATTCACCAACTGTGTAATGTCTAGTCGACGGTTGACGAATGAAGTTCTAGTTCAAGTTCAAGTTTACTTTTATTCAAGATTTGGATGACAATTGCTGTAACGTACCTGAGTATACTTCTGATCCTTACTAATAGATCCAGACTAATTGAATAAAACAAAAAGCATGAGTTATCTAACTGAAATCGAATGGAAAGACAATGGTGAACCATCCTTATAGCTTCTAGAGTGCAATTGTTTCCTATTGATAGAAATAGAAGACCGAGAGATCCGAAGATATGTGCCACACCAAAACAAACATGATCATCGGTCGATCAATCACAATTCTTACGCAAGGGTACTGTAAGAAAAATGAAACTAATTCAAATGACACTCATGAAATAAAATAAGAACAATAAGAATACGAAAGAATCGATATAAATTGACTGCAATTACATCACTCTAATTTCCCAAAGTCAGTGCGGTTGTCACAGTGCGAGTGCACCCCACTTGTTTCAATTCGAATTCAGCACGCATATTTGCTAACACTCACAATCTGTGGCATCATCAATGATTGCCCAAAATTCTAGACGCACAAGTTTGCAAAAAACCTTACTTCAACGTTTGTAGGATCACACACCGCCAAGGAATGCCATACTTCTTGAATAAATGCAAGAATTGATTTAAACCAGACGATTCGGTCATTGGCCGGCCATTGCACCGATCTTAACTTTTACAAGATAATATAAACTACCATACAAGTGGATACTTAGCGTTAGCATGCTAAAGATCAGCGTTCACTTAGGAGAAATACCCAAGTATAAGCCTGCCCGAAATGTTGGTTTTGATATTATGATAGAATATAGAGATGATAGAGATCTCTATAACAATGACGAGGGTCTACCCCAAGTGTCCACCAATATTGACTACCTAAGGTAGCACAGAAGTTGTACTATTTATACAGGAGAGATGGTCTCGTGTAGCCCCAGTCTTTGGAGACTTCAGTTCGTGGTATGGTGGTCGTAGTGTTGTGAGTACCGGAAACATTCCCGGAACATTCCCGATAAATTCCCGAGAATATTCTCAGGGAACTTATATTTAAGACCGTCGGAATTTGTTTCACCAAATTTGAAAAATCGTTCAGCAATAAGCTGCACATGCACACATATGCCATTCCTACTGCTTTGGCACGTATAGTACCTACCTGACTCATAAACGGTATCTATTGTATCTTCTGTATATTTTTTATGGAGTAAAAATTCAACGTTTTGTGTGGTAAACTTTCTCTGTTATCTCTTTTTCGCGGGAAAATTGGTCCATATGTTGATAACAGTGAAAACCGAAATGCTTGGCCGTAATTAAAGAAATTAACTAACTTCTGCAAGGTTTACAATCGATGTGGTTTTTATATAAAAATTAAATTGGTTTCCATTCCTCGTGCGTGAGAGCATTTTCCTATCCCAAAAAATGTGCTTTGTGTCTTGGAGATATTTCTTTCGAGTTGATTTCTCGTTGCATTTCCCGTTGCACTGAATGAAAGTATGAAAGCCATTGGAAGTTTTCCAAGTGGAAGGAAAGCACTTTGTTCATAATATTCATTTTGCATTGACAAGGAAATCACTTTTCACGTAAGATCGACCGTAGAGAATCTATTAGGAACGGTTTGTCATTTTGTACCCGGTGCAGTGCGCGAATTGGATACTCTATGAGCATTTTCACTATTCTTTGATAAGAATTGTAGGTTAATCACGGTGAATCAATTCCGGAACGAAATGAAAGTTCAAGCCTACTCTGCTTTTTAGTTCGTTCCGGACACTTTACAGTCATCTTTTAAATTATTCAACTGTAAACAATTATCCAAGATATGAAAACAGTTCAATCCAATTCAATTCAATAAGTTTATTTAAGTGTTGTTGTATAATATGAATTGAAATCCAATCAGTAAATCAATAAATTATTTGACTAACGTATTGAAACGTCAGTATATAACGTCTTCAGTTATCACTATCACATTGTTGTCAATTCCCATAACACTTCGAGTTTGGAGATATAAAGGAAATTTGACTTATACACTTATAAAGCATTATATAATTAATTAACAGTCAATGAGTCCTACTATTTTGGGTGAGTAATTCTAATTCAGAAAGTACGGTATTCCACTCAGGGCTTCCAGACGTCCCGGTCCGACTTTCCTGGGCATGACCTTCACAAAAGTTGTTCCGGAAGAATTGAAAATGCATTATAATCCCTAGTTTTGTTTTGGTTTTTTATCGGCTTGGTTATATTTAAGTCATCGGGAAGTCAGGACGGCTCGGCGTAGTGAGTGTCCGACTTATTCCATCAGGTCCCTAATTCCTTGTATGGCATGGCTGGGTGTGTTTACAGGGTGCTTGGTCCCCGAAGGTTTTGGCTCAATTTGTTGGGTCAACGGGTCCTCTAGACTCTAGAGTGATTTCTCCAGAGAAGAGTCACCTCATTGACACCAATTCATGCCTCCGAGCCAATGATTCGTTTAACTTGCGCTAATTTGAACTGAACACGTTTAAATGACTATAAGAATAACTTTTTTAATTTAAAAAATACACCCACATTAATTGACATAGCCGCTGAGGCCGAGTCAAAAAATATCGCGTATTTTTTGGTAGCTTCTCATGTGGCCTACGGACGTACAACGTAGGTACCGTCTAGTAGTACGAAAAACCAGTGGAAAAAACCTTTTTAAAGAAACCACCGGGAGTGGAAGTCCGAGGAGTCGAACCCCAGCACAGCGAGACAGAATGGGCCAACCATACCATCATGCTGCAATGGACTCGCTTAACTTTTTTAATTCATTAAAGACAAAGTCAACAAAGTCAACATGAATGATGAGAGATTGAGATATCAGTGAGTGTCAATTCCGACTGTTTCCTTGTGAGTCGTAGTCGTATGGAGTTTGAGTGCGCATCGCAGTTGGTTTGCCAGAACGGCCACGTCTATATCCAAAATCCCATTCCGTTTTCCCTTGGATAGAATTTCTATTTTCTTGTATAATTTCTGCTCACTCGCACACTCTCCACGGCAACGGAGCATCACGCGGAAACTTTTAACTCTTTCTATTCACACTTACACACAATTCAAATTCAATTCAATCACACATTTCTATTCTCAAGGTGAACACTGAGCACTTCTCTTGAATTAATCAGTTTTTTATTCAAATTAGGAGTTCATTAAATTACACGGACAGACGGCGACGGCGCTCGTCCACAAAAATTATTCAAGTTAAGTTTTGAAGAAAGATGTACACCCAGAGTTTGACGGCGGTGAGTGAATTAAATTGAACTTTGACCCATTGACCTTATTTCCATTCATTCATAGATTCTTTTTATTTTAGTAGTTAGGTATTTGAGCATGAAATAATTATTTAGTGGACGGAAAGCGTATACGATGTGTTCTGTTTTCTTTTGCCGGCCCATATTCGGGCGACGACCGCGTTGCCAACTGTTTTTTTTTGGTTGAAAAGGTGACCATATTTTTCTTTAGAATGTAGAACAAGGGAGGTTTTCCCCAAATAGAGGTCAGGTGTTGAAATTGAAACTGGGTAATTTTGGTGAAAATTGTGTAAAAGAACCCCTCGGAAATAGGGATATATGTTATGTTATCGTGTGTCTGGCTATAGTGTGGTCTAGCTGGTCACCTTATTAACAGCATTAACTGAAAAATTTTAATTTAAATTTTCATGCATTCACTAATTGGTTAATTGATTCATTAACGATTTCCTTTGACACATGTCTATCTTTGTTTGTCAAAGTAGAATATGAATTTCAGAAAAATAAACTAACATGGAGTTTAACAAGTTTTATTTCTCGCTAAATGGATCGCATTTGTTTTCGGACACTTAACGTGATCTATTTGGTTGGATATTGAGTAGACTGTGATTTTTACATTAAAACCATTTGTTTGTTTGTTTTTATTCAATTAAAGTCATTTTGCTCAAACAATATATTTCGAATTCCGATTCCGACAATGGTTTAGTTGTCAGTTGACGAATGGTTTGTAGGTTTTGGGTTCAGCAGGTTGTTGGTATTTAGTTTGTGAGTTTACATTATGGGGTGTGTTATGTGACGCTGGGGTTAAAGATCGTCCTCTAATCTAAATGGAAATATTTTTGCTTTAAGCGATCATATGACGAGCGCGAAGATGATAACTGTCCTTTTGCCTTTTCATCTTAATCTTTGGACCTTGGTTTATTTGGATAGTGCAATGGACACTGGACTGACGGAAAGAAAGGTCGAAGTGCAATTTTCCACGTCAATCAGCAATATTTATGTACCCTAAGAATTTTTTTTGGGCGGTATTTCAGTAATTGTTAAAATCATATGACGAAATCGAAATTTTTGAAATGTAGTCATTAAATTACTGATTAACATGACAGGATGGAAGTGGAAATGGAAAATTCTTTTTTTTTGTTATGTTTACGATAGTAGTTTTTATAATGATTGCAAGAAAAGCTCAATTGACATCAATCCCAATTAATGAATTATGAAACCAATCACTCAATTTTATTTACAATTTACGTACTTACTAACTTACTTACAATTTATTGAATAGTTAACTGGTAGTGGAATCTTTGTTAAGATACTTTAGAACACATTTTAGAAGCCCTTGCGCAGCTACTACTGTGGTTATTGATTGAATGTAGACGGTCAACCGATGAGGCCAAAAGTGCCTTCTAAATAGTTTTATCAATTTCTAGCAGACAACTTTCTTGATATTTTTAGAGACAGGGGAGAAGTTTTTAGGAGTTGTTTTTGTTGAACAGTTGAACGGAAGTTTAGCAATTTCATTTAAGAAAACTATGTAACGAGGTCATTGAGTAAAAACTCAGGGTTGGAGTTGGAATAAGAGTTGTGTTTGGTTTTTAATATTTCAATTGCAATTGTAAAGTGCGAAGTAAATATGAATATGTTGCAAAACACTCCACCGGCTGACCGGCTTAACCCTCTAGTAGGAGACGATTACGAGTATTTATCTTTTATCGTAATTTAAGTCAGTCAGTAGTGTCAATCACAATGTTATCACTAAACAAATACACCAAGACCAAACTCGTTCGCAGATCTCAAGGTTACGTTCGATAGTTCATATTAGTTCAGCTCTGCGTCAGGACTATGGACTGGATATTGAAATTGGTTACACACTGGTTAATACTGTGGGTGTCCCAATCATAATGTAATGTACATGACGAAGTCAATAGCAAGTGTGAAGAGGAGATGTTGATAATCTCGCTAAGGTGAGGAACGCCGCAGGCAGTGATATCCGATCGGATCGCACGACTCATAAATGAAAATTGACAGCGTGTGAAATGTGGATTTCATGTATTCGGAAGAAATTGGTCTGATAGTGCTTATCCGTAATTGACGGCAACCCTTAGTTCCTGACTTGTAAAGCTGCATAACCATTACTCTATTTCATTGACAGTTTCGGATTCAGACGAAATATGTTTATTTTAAAAGGGTTAGGATTCGAATACCTATGTTGAGCACCAGCACCAGGAATAACTTTATGCATATTATTGCAAAGCTAACGAAAATGCTACTGTAATCATCAATTCGACTCTAGTTTATTTTGGATTAAGTAAAGGTCAACTGTTTAATTATATTATTACTTGTCATACTTATAGGTAACTCGCCGTGTGACGATGATGAATCGCCTTTTGCACACGTCTCCTCGTTCCCTTGTGGCAATGTCAAAATTTGACCCAGACTCACCACTTCCTTACTCAAAATTAGTGAAGAACTTGGAGATCGTAAAGAAAAGGCTGAACCGACCTTTGGCACTGTCTGAGAAAATCCTTTATTCTCATTTGGATGAACCAAACACACAAGAGATTGAGAGAGGTGTTTCTTACCTTCGTCTTCGCCCTGATCGTGTAGCTATGCAAGATGCCACTGCACAAATGGCAATGTTACAGTTCATCTCTTCTGGACTTCCCAAAGTTGCAGTTCCCAGCACCATTCATTGTGATCATCTCATTGAAGCTAAGGTAAAATAAATCGGGTTGTTTCTCCCCACTCTAGAGGAGATGTGCTAAATGTCTCCAGTAGTGCACATGTATGGAGCCTCCCAGACCCCGCCCTACGGAATCCCACTAACAAAATATATAATATTCCGTATTTTAGATTGGTGGAAAAGAAGATTTGGCACGTGCTGTTGACACCAACAAAGAAGTTTATGACTTCTTATCCACAGCCGGAGCTAAATATGGCGTTGGTTTTTGGAAACCTGGGAGTGGAATCATTCATCAAATCATCCTTGAGAATTACGCCTTCCCTGGACTTTTGATGATTGGAACTGACTCACATACACCGAATGGTGGAGGTCTTGGCGGTCTTTGCATTGGTGTCGGTGGGGCTGATGCCGTGGACGTCATGGCTGACCTTCCTTGGGAACTTAAATGTCCTAAAGTTATTGCTGTCAAATTGAGTGGTAAACTTGGTGGATGGACGAGTCCAAAGGACGTTATTCTCAAGGTTGCTGGCATTTTGACTGTCAAAGGTAGGTTGAATTGATGCAGCTGAATATTTTTGCCATTAAACTATAAATTTAATTGGCTCAGGTGGAACCGGCGCCATTATTGAGTACATCGGAGAGGGTACGGAGTCAATCAGTTGCACCGGAATGGCAACTATTTGCAATATGGGGGCTGAGATTGGTGCCACTACATCTGTCTTCCCATACGGAGGTCGAATGAAGAAGTATTTGGATGCTACAAGTACGTAATCAATTTTAAAATGAAGGAGACCCTCCATATAACGATGTTTCTCAATGTTCCCGTCCCAAGTGAAATTCTGGACCATGATACAGAAAATGAACTAAGAATGTCCGTAATTTTAGTCTTAATTTTTGGCCCACATTTTCTTCAGTACTTTTCTTTTTTCTTTGATGAAATTCCGATCTGCAAATAGATATGTTTATACATTTCCCTAATTTATACATATATTCTTCTAAGTGGTTCATAAATTAAATATTATAATTAATCCAATTCTAGCTCGAAGTGCCATTGCAAAGGATGCTGATAAAGTAATGGACTTGTTTACACCTGACAAGGGAGCTCCTTATGACAGAGTTGTTGAAATTAATTTGAGTGAATTGGAACCTCATGTGAACGGCCCATTTACACCGGATTTGGCTCATCCCATCTCTAAACTTGGAGAAAAGTACGAAATTTGAAGCCAATGCAATCATTTTTTGCTTAGAATTTGAATTATGTATTTTTATTTTTATTTACTTATCAGTGCGAGAAAAGCTGGATGGCCAATGGACATCAAAGTTGGGTTGATTGGTTCTTGCACCAACTCTTCCTACGAAGACATGGGGCGAGTAGCCTCAATTGCAAAAGAAGCTATGTCACATGGACTTAAGGTATATATAAATATAAATTTGAAGATATAACATTTAACACAAAAACTACAACCTTTCACATATTTCTAGTCATATGGTGTATTTATAAATGTAAATATTTGTAATTACAGTCCAAGATCTCGTTTCAAGTGACACCCGGTTCTGAACAAGTAAGAGCCACAATTGAACGGGATGGAATTGCTCAAACTTTGCGTGATTTCGGTGGGACTGTTTTGGCCAACGCTTGTGGACCTTGCATTGGACAATGGTCACGGTCTGATGTTAAAAAGGGCGAGGCAAATACAATTGTGAGTTCATACAATCGAAATTTCACTGGAAGAAATGACGCGAATCCAGCAACACATGCCTTCGTCACCTCCCCAGAACTTGTGGCAGCTTTGAGTTTGGCTGGGACTTTAGATTTTGATCCAACCACACAAACCTTGAAGTGAGTCAATCTATTTAATATTTGTTTAGATAATTGGGCCAGGAACTAAGATGTTGTCGTATTACGGCATGTTGTAGTATTGTGTAGTTTAATGGACAGCACCCAGGACATTTGCAAATTTGCATTGCCACTTGTACTAATTAATGATAAATGAAATGTTGACAGGACTCCATCCGGAAAAGAAATCAAATTATCTGACCCTCATGCCGCTGAGTTGCCAAGCAGAGGATTCGACCCTGGTGAGGATACATACCAGGCTCCCCCACCTGACGGCTCAGGAATAACAGTTCATGTAAGTTTGCAAATGAATAAGACCATAATAAACCAACCCTCGTCTTCCCGCATGGGAACCCTGTTCCCACGTATTCAAATATATGTATACTTTGTACTCTGGAACTCTGTTGTTAATGTATTATATACATATATTTGTTTTTCAGGTTTCCCCCACCTCAAACAGACTTGAACTCCTAGAACCATTTAAAAAGTGGGACGGAAAAGACTTGGAAGATTTGCTTGTTTTAATCAAAATTAAGGGAAAATGTACAACCGATCATATTTCAGCTGCTGGACCTTGGCTTAAATTCCGAGGACATTTGAACAATATTTCAAATAATATGTTCATCGGGTTAGTCAACTCACTAAGAATTCTATTAGTTTGACGTGCTTTCAGTCCTATAATTTCATTTCAAATTATTTTAGGGCCATCAATATTGAAAACAATGAAGCCAATAAGATTCGCAATGTTATAAGTAATGAGTGGGGAAGTGTACCTGACGTCGCCAGAGACTACAAGGGTAAGTCAAGACTTTAATTAATTTCAGTAAATTAAATTTCAATTTTGCGTCGTTGTTTAATTGAATTTTTGCGTTCTTTTCTATTAGCCAAGGGCAAGGGATGGGTAGCCGTCGGAGATGACAACTACGGTGAGGGTTCCAGTCGAGAGCATGCCGCACTTGAACCTAGGTACGCATTCTTAATGTAGTATTCTTCACCGGTTTAGTAAATTATATGACCGGATACTTGCTATCCGACCGAATAGTTCTTCCCGGATTGTGTGATCTGATTTTATCCGCTGACTTTAAAAAATTTAACTTTGGAAATTTTGCAGACATTTAGGAGGTCGAGCAATTATTGTGAAGTCCTTTGCCCGAATCCACGAAACAAATCTGAAGAAACAGGGTCTTCTCCCATTGACCTTTGCAAACCCTTCAGGTAATTTCGTGAACAATAATTGTTTACGATCAACAATTATTGTTGATTTTCTTGTCAAATCAACCATAATTTTGGTCTCATCTCGACAAATTTCTTTTAAATTCACGATTTTAACATCATAGTAAAATTTGGAAGTCGGAAATCTAATATTTCTTCTACTTCTGCTTATTACTTTCAGATTACGACAAGATCAACCCAGGGGATAAAATTAGTCTGACAGGACTTAAGGATTTGGCCCCAGGAAAACCAGTGGTTGCTGTCATCAAGCACTCAAATGGAAAAGAGACTAAGATCCAATTGAACCACACATTGAATGCCCCACAAATTCTTTGGTTCCAAGCCGGCAGTGCGTTGAACCACATGAAGGCCGTGAAATCATGAATTAATTTGTAGTCTTCTGTCGATTACAATCTCTAGTCTGTCTTATTATTTACTTTTCCTCGCCATTCTGTATTTATGGATCCTGCAAGTGTGAGACGACGAAAAAAAGTAATGAACTGTTATTAAGAATCCAAATCACAAATGAAAGTTTAATAAATCATGTTAGTTTGAAATGGTGGCGGAATCGAATAAGTTATCCATTTAGGATAGTGCTCATTTTGCTAACTAGAATATTGAAACACTCCAAACCGAGACAATATAAATGTCGGACTTCAATATCTAAAACGCGAAAGTACAAGGCAAAAAGTATGCAGACGGATTTGGCCAGATTTTTTAATTGTAGGAGCCTGTTGTCTCCTGGATAACTTTTGTGAAAGTCATACACCGGTTATGACTTATGACCTGCATTTGCAAAATTTTTAAGGAGGTCAAGGGCTAGAACATATCAGAACAACAGCCAAATCCAATGGCAAACTTTTTTATGTAAAGAATTTGTGGTGTTCTTTAATTGTTCTCCAGTGTTAGATATTTTGGTTTATCAGTTGTTTGAGTTAAGTTTAATTTCAATTTTCTTAATCTCTTAATTTTTTTCATAGGGTTGTGTGGTAAGGAATGTGTTAATACATATCTGAGCAGACACACGGTCATTAACGTGATTAGTGACGTTATTGTAGACAAATTGTCTATTTCTGAGTCGATCTAGTGTTCTTAATTTGCATTTCCCTTTATGATTGGAAGCTGAATAGGTTTTATTTTTCTGCACTTTAATGATTGATCGAGACAAGGTTATGTTTACTTTGGGCGTGTTCTTTCTATATCTTCAGATCTCTACTTCTAATTTACCAACATGAAACAATTGCTATTGCGCTCCAGCGGCTGCAAAAATAGATAACGATCGCTTTTGTCTTTCCATAAGGCTGAAATAGGATAATTCTTTTTTTTTTTCAAATAATAATGATCCCATTGATGTAGCTAGCTGATTAGGCAAGTCAGAAATATAGCGATTTTCATTCATTCGACGGTATTGGACGGCGCATATTCACTTTTCGGATTTCGTTTCCTTCAAAAAGTTTCTTCGGTTCAAATTCTGGCATTATTACATTTTTGTGAATTCTCGGCTTTTAAGCCAACACCGCTCCGAGTGAAGTCGAATGATCTTGTGACCTCGAATAAGTCGAATATTAACTACACGCCCCAGTAAACTAAAAGTGCTGACCTCTGAAATTCGTTTGTATTGGAATCTCAAGCTTTATAATCATGAAGGCTACCACAAAATTACTAAATTATTTATTCACGGTAAGAAGCTTTAACGAAGAATCACCAAATGAAGACGGCAGAATATCGGGGCCACCGCCGATTCGCAGAAGGACTGAAACGACGCTGGAGATGATGCGTCCATATTTCAACTTTTTGGCACTTACTGGGATTTATCCATACCTTCTAACATTCGAAACCAAGACGGCCGAAGACAATACAACACTACCTCAGTCTCGTCAAAAAACTCAACACGTTGCAACTAATAGAGTTCGGTTGACCGAGAAAAATGGATACATCTATTTTAATTTTGTAATCATGGTCACATTTGGATCCAATGTGTGTTTTTGCATTGTTCAACTCATCCGATCACTTCTAGACCAGAATTCTAACACAGTAGTATCAAGGAGTGGGTCCCTCATTTGGTTCTGCATTTGTTTCCCAGCATTGATCACTATTTTGTGGTTTCGTTGGAAAAAACCAGCATTTGCGCAATTTTTGCAGCAATGGTTTCTTCTGGAGAGGGCTATCTTTAATAGTCAATCAGGTAAGGCTGGTAAAGTATTGTGGCTTAACTCTCTCTTTATCCGCACACCCTCTATCGGAGAACTCCTATACTATTTCTGTTGTTTCGTAACGAGTACATTGGTGCTGTATTTTTAGCTGATCTGATCTGATTCATCTGATCATCCCTTATATCAAGTCATATGCAGTAAATGTCCGAGTAATAGCCTATTCTAAATTGAACTCCTCGGTCCGAATACACGCGAAGTCACTAGATAGGTTTTTCCGTTAGTTAGAACGCGAAGTTTGAAGCGCCCGGTACTCAAATATAAGCGCCGAGTCGACTGGTGTCGTTTTCAAATAAACGCGCGGGCGTTTATGTGGTCACACGATTAATTCAAAATCGCCACAGATATTGGCGAACATTTGAGCCTCGATTTGAATCGTACCTCATACCAAATCTTCTGTATTCGGTCAGAACCCCAGTCTAATATTCGGTATTTTGTAGAATTATTTGGTTATTATTCCCTGCGTACTAATTAGTTTTTTGTTTTATTGAACAGTGAATGCTTCTTCGTCCGTCGAACAACGTAATGGGAAAGTGGCTTTCGTAAATCAACGCTGGAGATACAAGATGGCGCTCATGTCTTTGGGTCTCTTCATGATATCAATTTGCTCTGGATCGTTTAATCAAGCACTTTTCCCGAGACTACCTGTCTACATTTATTCACTCGTCCATCCTGACGTTGAAATTTACTGGTTTCTAATAGCATCATTTTTGTTTCAATTAATTGCTTTCGGTGTTGCCGCGATTGGTACCGGCCTGTTTGAAATGATGACCCACATGTTCGCCGGCAGCGTCATGGAATGCCTAAATATTATTTCGTACCAAACTGAAGATCGCAGTGATAAAGAAATCCCTGTTTTGGAGACTCAACTAAATTCATTCTCAACCAGATTCCATAAGTCCTTGAAATCCTACACCGAACTCGAATCTTTAGTCGGAAAATTTAATAGCATTTTTCAACATTTTTTCTTTTTATTGAAAATGATGAATTTGATTTGTTTCTGTTTCATGGTTTATTTGTCATTACGTTTCAAGGATGACTACTCTGTGGCAGCACTTATGGTATTTACGACAGGATCGATTACAAGTACTCTGAGGTGGTCTAGACTTCTGATTTCTTTGGGTTCTACGGTGGAAGAATCAAATTCGTTTAGACAGTCTTGGGCTTCTGCATTTGATAAACTGGATGAATCACGTGAAACGCAAATTGATAAAGACAAGTTGTTGTTTTGTCAGAATATCCAGTTTAAATGTGGACCATTCTACAGAATAGGTCCATCCACCGTTCTGACTTACTTCTCTATTGCAACCACTTATTTAATTGTCCTTTTACAAATTTGACTAACGATTTTGGGCAGTGAATTACTTTTGGCTTTTGCAAAAGTAGGACGTTATTTTGAACTTGTAATTAATCCGTATTTGAGTACCGAATGTCGCAACAGTCATTTTCCCTATGTTAGAATTTTTGAAATTCATTTTTCAGATCTAATTGACCTAGCTAAAGCGTAATTTACCAAATCATCTGTATCAAGATCTATCAGAATGTCCTGATGGAATATTTCTCAAATTGGTATTATTAAGATTCTAATACTACAAATACTAGGCGTAATGCCCATTTGAAAATGGGCTGGGAAAAGTCACAACTAAGGCGTAATACCACTTGCTCCTCCTTACC
>JAQFYE010003822.1:0-14452 GCA_034694305.1 Protaphorura glebata
TCTTATTTCCTCTCTTATTTTCTACTTGGTGAAAGTTTTGTCACAAGGGAAGGAAAGACAGGGTTTTTAATAAAACCACTAATGCCCTAAATAGTGTGGAGTCTTAATTAAAGACTGACAAATGCCTAGTTAGGATAATTCCCTAACAATACCCTCAAAAAAATTTCGCCTCCGGCGGCCGCTCCGCGGGGACCGCCTCAACCGGCGGACGTAACCCCCCCAAACAATTCTTCTTTCTTAAGGTCCCACAACGCCATTTTGTACCAGGTTCAAAAAATCCTAGTGACCCCACAAAATTTTGAACAAACGGAAAGGGCCCGGGGATTTAAAATTTTGCCAGGGCCGGGTCGACTCTCGGCCCGGCACTGGTGGTGCCCATGTTAAATTTTGGTGAACCCTTAGCGGTGACCCTGGAATTTCCATCCACTTGGATCCCATCTAAACATTGTTCAGGAGGTCAACGAGAAAGTTCCGACAAAATTTGATGTCAATATTTACAGGGGATATATCTATACAGACATACGCCCCCATGCTTTTTAATTCAATATTCTAACGCGGGTCCGAGTCAGCTACCGGGACCCAATTGCGCAGCTCAAAAGACGCGCAATTAAATTTTGAACAAAATGGCTATCTCACTTTCAAGATCAACTTAAAACTAAAGAAATTTTAACGAATAGTAGGTTGGTTTTGGCTCACCCTGTATGTATCATGCAGATGTGCGTCAAATTGCGTGACTTGCTTTAAGCACCCCCTGTGATGTAATAGTGTGATTCTTGAGCCATGAGGGTTTTGACGCTGAGTAAGACGTGTTGTGAGTTTAGGACATAGGAATTAGTTATGTATTTGGGAACAAGCCAGACGGACGTGCTAAACATTTTTCCTGACTCCTTCCGATTTATTAGCCATTCGCGTCATAAAATTAGACACAAAATAAGCTACTGTGGCATTTCAACTTGGGATTTGTCCTTCAATATTTCAGGATTCGAGTTTCCAGTTGCAGGTAACAAAACTTAGTATTTAGTTAAATCACCCCTTATTGTGCAAAGGTTTTAGTGTATAACCAGTCCTTGTGCATTTCTGGAATAATAAAATAATTGGAAATAAAGAAATCGGAGATAAATATCTAAATTGAAGTATAACATCTGATTACAGTAAGTCACGACCGCTAAGATGTCTGTGAATACAAAAATCAGCGGAAGTTATCGGCGCAATCTGTTTGGGGTACCAATAATAATAACTCATCCATTTCTACCCACCACAGGCAGCGGACATATCGCAGTAAAACTTTAATTTTAGTTTGTTTTCACAATTTAAATATTTGCATGCATTTGTTGAAGACGGTACCAAACTGTTTAAATATTATATAACTTATCACGCAGCATTTAACGAATTGTTAAGTTTATCACATCGGTTCATTTCCAATTTCGGCAATATTTAAAAAATATCTATTTGACAGAAAATCCCGGTAGCCAAGAAAAAGTTTACGTCGCGTCCTCTCACACAATCTATCTCAGAGTTAAGTTAGGGAAAAAATCTTCAACGGATGAAGAGGGTGGTTCAGTTCCACCCACTTGCCCTTTCTCTGTAGTCTGAGTCCTTCAAGACTTTTTCTCCAATTTATGTCAGAGTTAAACTAAGGGATTTCTAATGTTATTCGTCACTGAAAAATTAACGTACTGACTTAATCAAATATTTACTCAAAACTACATCTTACAATACATGGGATAGCCACAACCTGTATACAAGGACATTGACCCGACACCCAATTTTTCCACATGCATCTTGCAGCATTGCATTGTAGACGTTAGGACGCTACATTTTATCAATGACATAAATTAGGTTTCTGTCCTCTAATGAAGTGTTAATTCTTAATGAATCATCAATTATTTTTAGTTAATTGTTGGGAGGCTCAGTTCTCTATACGGTGCCAATGCGGTTATTTCAACAAAAATTGCAAATAATTCCAATGTTTACTTGCAATGGATAGCCAGGACCTCCATACGAGGAACTTTACCCGACACCCAATTCCGTTAATACATTAGCATCCTCTGAGTGGGGTCCGAGAATATTTTCTTGCACAAATGTGATATTTTTTGGACTGCCCATGGCGCTGTCCTGAAAATTTTGTTAAAAAGGTTCTTGAAGTCAGTGCCAATCTGCTCAGAAAATTGGGTGTCGGAGGTCTACTTTACAGGTTGTGTCTACACCTTGCTAGTAATTTAGCCAAGTTCACGATCTTGGAAGTGGAACTTGTAAAGTTTTTGATTTTTTGGTAATGGATTTTTAACATTCTAATTCAGGTTGATGGAACAGCTCAGAGTGAAGCAGGTCCATTCGAACAAGAAGAACACCATTTATTGAGCAACGGCGTGGTATATACTTTTCTTTTTTAAAATTTAAAATAAAATTATAGATACAACCAAGTCAGAATCAGATTTCACAGAATATCATTTCATTATGTCAGGTTCTGAACAGCGTCTTTGAATATATGAACACAAGGGATTTGAAGGTATGTCGCTTGGTCAACAAGAAGTGGAATTTGGCGACAATCTCTTTCACGCGATCCAAATTTGAAGTTAATATCGACGGCCCTGAAGAACAGAAATCATGGAAACAGTTTTTTGAACATCCAAGACCTGCAGGTCTTAGGAATTTCGTTGAACTAATTGCGTCAAACACCCTGGGCCTTCCCTTTGCGAAGTACAAACTGGGACCGCTTGCCGACTACAAACTTGGACCTTTTGACGCATCTGCTAAAATCGTCACATTTCTTAACATTTGTGGGAAAACTGCGAAGGAATTCGATCTATGCAAAATTTTGAGTCGTGATGTCCATACTGTTGAACACATCGGAGCTTTACTCAAATCTGCCCCGATGTTGGAGTCCTTTATAATGCCAAATCACTTCAGATCAAACAGTGGCAATGCTGTTGAGTTATTTCCGGGACAGGAAAATGAAAAACCGATGTTTCCATATTTGAGAAAGTTGGCCCTAGGCTTTTTTGACAACCCACAAAGAACCAACGCGTGCCCAACATTTTTGGATGAATTGATCCTCGCGGCAGAAAACCTTTCAACTTTTGTTTTGTGGGGCAAATTCGGGAGTTTGGAAGTTTTGAATATTCTTGAGAAACTCGGACGAGAATCCATCGTTGATGATTTATCAATATGTCTTAGCTCGGTCAAGCACATGGATTTGTTGCGCAGGATGGCTCACAAAGGATTGAAATTGAAAAAACTTGAGGTTCGAGGACGAGAGGAAGATTGGTTGGAATTGGTTGATTTGTTCCAAAGTACTCTTACTTCTCTCTTGGTGGACTCAACTTGTAGCGATATGACCAAATTCCCAGCGATGTCAAACCTGAAGCTGCTAAGGTTTGGCATTAATCAATTTACTTGCATGAAGTTTGAGAATTTGAACACGAAGTTTCCAGCCCTCCAATCGCTCAACGTTATCTGCTCCGACGAAGCCCATCAATTCGACGAATTTTTAATAGAAAATGCGACTGAACCCTGTCAAACCATCCAATATTTGGATGTCAATCGAAACCCTCCAACGGACTTTATTTATTTTCCCTGCCTTAAAGGAACTCCAAATCGAAGTTCGACGAGTTGACGCCCTCGAGAAAATATGGACTCTCGTGACTCGGGTTGAATCTCTGGGCATTTATGGAACATTGACAACACAGGCAAATATCGACACAATTTTTACTGGATTTGCAGTCAGCGAAATGGACGGACTGAAGAAATATTGTGACTCCATGAAGATAATGACAAGTGATGCACGAGAAATGATTTGGAGATTGACATGTAGTCGAAGAAATCCATCAATCGCGAATTTAACAAGTAATGAATTATTTGAAATTACATTAATTTATTTTATTAATAATATGAATTAAATGGTTTTTATATTAATTGTGTGTTGACAGATTTAAGATCTTTGACAATTCGTGTGACTGCATCAGCTGCAACTCTTAACCTTTCCGGGAAAGAAAATGTTTCTTATTTGTCGGACTTGACCGGTTATCTTGGGCTGCATTCCATGAAAAACCTGAAGGAATTATACATTTCAAAGTGTGATGTAAGTCTAAATCAATAAAGTACATATTTTGACACCTAATAAATTGTAAATATCGTTATTTTACTAATTTAAACTTATTTTAATTTTGTTAGTTTTCGGAGTTGTGTTGTCAAATGCTGGTTACCGACATGGGACTGGAGGAGTGGAACTTGCTCGGCAAAACAGAGTTGGAAATTATTCCTTCAAGAAATTTATCCCGAAATTGCCCATTCAGTGGTAATTCCGGTTTCGGCCGGTTTAGTTTTACTTATTTCTGAGTTTATTGTCGAGAGAGAAACGTTTTGCGAACTACGAACGAGGATCCTGATTTAATTTAACTACATAATGTACATGTTCCATTCAAAACTTGTTTATAACTATTATTCAAAAGATTACTATTGATAACGATAGTGAAATAATCAGGGACATGCCACCACCGAGCACTTATTGCACTATTTGGTTCTCACACAATATGTATCGAGTTCATTCGAAAACCGTCACAAAAGTGGGGTGGGAACGGGAATGGGTTCTCGATGATACGTGGCATGTGCTGGTTTATTATATTATTACTAAATTCTAAACTACTAAGTTGTATTACAAAGTACGCAGATATGGACGAATAAACTCAATTACAGGTTGTAGGGCAGATTTTTGTAGATAACTTTCTTCTATAGGAGGGAAGTCATTCTATTCTAAATTGTTAATGTCGGGCAGTTCAGCATGACAGGTTTATAATTTGTGGAGTAAATAATGTTGTTGGGAATAGCCAGAAGATATATAAAGATGGTCATACTTGCTTGATTTTTAGTATTTCCAAAATAATTAACACAAAACATATTGGAACATCTGGTTTGGGAAGGGACAAGCAAATAAGAGCGTTTTAATGTTAATATTGGCGTCATTACGTAAACACTTCCGGAAAAATAGATTGGGGAATATTTTTGAGTAATCGATTTGAGGAATACATTAGACACAGTAGTATTTCGGGACTGTTAGCAAATCGAATGCCTCATTTAACCATGATGCTAAGTCAATTGTAGTTATAAAAAATGGATACAGCGGATTAATTATCCAGTTAGTGTCCGACATCCCTTGCCTTATCGTATCACAATGAAATGTTTTGTGATTATTTGTGTACGGTAATGGGATGGCCACAGCCACTACAGTAATTAGAAATGGAGATTCCTGTCGGAAGTAATCAATTAGATAATAGGACTTCCGAATTATTGATTTTGATTCACGGATAAAACAGTCTCAACAAAGGTTAAGTGTCTGATCCATTAGAGAGAACCATATTTGCGCACAAACAAAACACCCACCTTACGTCAACTGTTCGGATATGTATAACAAAATTGAACCTATTCCGTTCAGCTGCCAGACACTGTTTCGGAGAGTCGACGATGGCAGAACAATGGCCTCTGAAATTGAGTATCAGGCTCGCTACATTCTTAGGACAATTTCCGGTAGACAGTCTCAAACACGAGTTCAGTGTTTTAAGCCTCAACGGGTTGTACGCCTTAGTTATATCATTATTACATTTATTCTGTGTCCAAACAATTCTTGTGATTCAGTGGATTGAATTTAATAATCTAGCAGCGAAATCGGATTTTTCTAGTCAATTAGTTTCGTTTGCCTCTTGCCTATTTATTTGGTTAAATTATATACTCTATTCATATTGGGCAATTTTACTTCCAAAGTATTTGAAACTAATGCGAGAAATATCAGATTATGATAAAGAATTCTCAGTTTTGATAACCAGGTCAGTTCGTGAACAAATCAAATCAGGCGTTATATTGTTCTCTTGGGTTTTCTCGATTTGGTTCACGTTTGTAACATATTCAGATTTTATTAAGAGAGTCTCCCGCTTCCAGTCCCCTGAACAACATCATCTGGCTACTTCCTGGATATTTCAGATCTGGAGCGAACTTTTCGATAATCCGATGAGATTTGTTGGTTGGATCATAGGAATTCATTTAGGAATTGTTCAAAATACGACCTCTTCATCATTTCAGTTCTTCTTGTCAATCTCTCAATCTATAAGAGACCGTATTTGGTACCTGCGAGTCAAACTGCAAAGACTCAAAAATTTGAAGAAAGAACAGAATTCATTGGCAATTGGACAAATTCGAATGCAGATCATAAAATTGTCCCACGTTTATTCCGAGCACCATCGAGTGTCCGGCTTTATCATTTTAATTTTTGTCTGCTATAACGCGATTGCCCTAACCATCTTAACATTCATTGTGAGGCCTTGGATTCAATATTTACTTGCGGATCTCTTCCTCTTTGTTGGGTTTACATACATTGTACTAGCCGTGGCTCAACTGATATTTGTCACAGATATTGGCGAAGAACTTAATAAAGAGGTAAGTCAGTTCATTACCTGATTTTAGTATTTGATTACTTCTAGATGTCAATATCCAAAATTGTACTCTTAACAGAGCTTTCGAAGATTCAAATCTATTATTGTTTCGGTGTTAGTTAGAGGCTCGGCTGTAGTCAAGGAGTTAACGATGGGTTCCAATTGAGATTCAATGATAGATCCTAAAGAACAAGGCAATTTTTGCGACAGCTCACATGGACTCCCTCTGTCCAATTCGAATTCAATTGAACACAAATCGACTTCTGTGTTCAGGAAAACACTTTAAATGGCTAGAAGCAAGCAAATTCCTAATCGTTCCTACTTGAAATTATTCAAAGGCTTATGCTCAGTATGTATTTGTACACATCGCCTTCGCAACAATTAATAATTTTTTTATATTATTCAATCTTTCATGGTTTTTAGTATAAGGGGTCGATAAGGAACGAGAAAAAAGACCCCGCCCTTCTATGAATTGGAGGAAAGTGATTACTTAATTTTCATGAAATCACAGATAGCGTTTTCGATCCTGCGAGATTACACTTTAATAATATTGAATGGGTTTGGTTCGATCATGAAACTTATGTCAAAGGAGAACATAGAAAACGTACGTGGACATTTGTGAATTTATTTAAAGCAAACAAACTAAAGTACTACTAGATAGTACAATTTGCCTAAGGTAGAAAACATTGGAACCCATTATCAGAATATTGTAATACATTTTAATAGAATTTATTATCGCTATCGCACAATAGAAGTCAATGGAATGAGTCTAGCACAAAAGCTGAACTTTATCAGTTGTAGATTTCTTTTCAAGTGTTCTTTTCAAGAGCGTTTAATCAAGTAGAATAGAAGAGTTTGTTCAGTTGTCTCTTGGCGTTCCTCACTGCGGTATAAATAATATAAATGATCCAGGCTACATTATTTAAACTAATTTCTCCTGCAGAATTAGATACTAAAATTTAGATCTTTCCGGGTAGAATCTCGTGACTATCGACGACAATGGCGGAACAATGGCCACTAAGATTTAGCGTTACCGTTGCTTCTTTGTTAGGACAATTCCCAACAGATGGAGTCACGCCAGAGTTTAACCTTTTCAGTTTCAATGGAATATCCGCAGTATTTTTCTTTCTCTTTCACTTATTTTGTGCACAGACCACTCTACTTGCTCAGTTAGGACTAGCTTCCGGACAATTTTCAAAACTCCACTTCGCAACCAAATTAAACATAAGTCTTACCTATCTTTTCATCTGGGTTGAATATATCATGTATTTCAATTGGATTATTTTAGTTCGAAAATATTTGGAAATAATACAAAAAATCTCTGACTATGATCACGAATTCTTAGTTAAGGTTGAAAGGTCGGTTAGCGAGGAATTCACATCGGCCTTAATTTCATTTTCATGGATATTTGGAATTTTTTTTACATTCGTGGCATATTCAGATTATATCTCATTTCACACAATCAAACAACTCATTTTCGACAAGTCTTGGCTAATTCATATATGTGAACAATTTACGGATACGCCTATAATTATTGGTGGATGGATTATTGGCGCACACATGAGCATCGTACAAAATGCGACATATACGTCCGTTCAATTCTGCTTGTCCGTTTCTCAGTCTATAAGAGATCGAATTGCTCAATTAAGAGAAAAAATGCAAAGATATCCCTCTGACCTGACTACAAACACTGTTCTCTCCAATCCCGAGCTAATTCGAATACAAATCATAAAACTGGCAGAACTTTTTTTTGAGCTTCAACGTGTGGCAAGTTTTACAATATTTGTCTTTGTCTGTTTTAATGCTATCGTTATAGCAGTGTTGACTTATGTTCTAAGAATTTCGACAACGTACGTACCTTCTGAATATCTTATATTCGTCATTGGCACCTACTGTGTAATGGCAATCGCCCAACTGACATTCATAGCAAACACTGGTGAACAGCTAAACAATGAGGTATGTGTATTTACCGAAAGTAACTAACGCTAACCTTCACTGACTTATACCGGCCATGTGATATCGTCCATCGGACTTCCCTGTCGTCAACTGTCCTAGCCAATCATTATTTGCTGGACAAAATTGATTAGCTAGTGGTATTTCTATGAACTTTGCTATATAGCATAAGCTTAACTGGAATTATACTGGGATTGGATTAGATAAGTCCGACAATCATACCGCACATCGGGGTCCAAATCCGATAGTTCCTTTCGTACGAACGACCAGCGCGACGTTTCTTCTACGTCCTAAGTAATGTTAATTGAAAGATTTAACGACGATGTAGCACCTTCCGAGTCTGCACTGTTACATCAGTAGTTTCCTTCGTCAACCGATGGAGTATGATTAGTCTTAATCTATAATTATCTTTTTATCTTAGTTTTACTCAGAGTGTAAACAAGGTGATTTTATTTTTCAAGAGGTCTCAATTCGTGTAAACAAACTAAAATAGCAACTAATAGTTAATAGTTCAAAATAAAATAGTTCCCAAATCACTGTTTTAAACCCAATGCAATCAGATGGGCAATGCCAGTCCATATTGTAGACTGCAATTTGCTTTCGTTGCTACGGGACACTAGACAGAGGGGAGGAAAATGGCGAAACCTCAAATATTTCTGGAATTGAGATCTCCTAAAAACTGAAATCACCTTGTTGACTCTCCTTGGTTTTACTTAAGTGAGTAAGACGAAGGGATGGAAAACAGTCGTCCTGTTTTGAACGGTTGTCGTAGCATTGACGTAGAATCTGAATCAGAACACTGACTTGAACTTCGCTTTATGGTAGATGAGAAACCTGCAAATGGCAGTAATGGAACTTCGGCCTGACATGGTAGGGCGTGGTGGAGAAGATTTGGTTCACCTCAAACTTCTTCTAACTGGGCTGAAATTCCAATTGACGGGATGTGATTATTTCAAACTGAATAGAGCCACATTTACATCTGTAAGCTAATTTCGATTTATAAGACATCCTCATCAAGGTACCTAATGTAAGTAGTTACTGAATATTACTTTTGATTACTATTTTAGATCGTGGGAGCAATTGTTACGTACAACGTTGTATTCACTCAGATTCAGACAGCGGAACCAAATATTGCAAGCGTGCATACGGGATTTAATTCAACGTCTTGAGCACCTATGTAGTGTTGAATTCTTTAATAGGTAAAACACGTTAGATATATGTATGTGAAGTACAAACGTAGTGAACGAAATTCTAGTGATGATGATCATGATGTTGGGGGAGGAAGTTACCGACACCAACGCTTGATTGACATGGACACTTTCACCAAAACGACGCATGTGCAGATGTTCTGTGACTATATCACTTCATTTTGTACATAACCGTTTACCTATTGACTCAACCCGTAATGAAATCAGTTCCATAATAAATGGTCAGCATCGGATATATAATAAGATGATATGTCCAGTTTGCGTTTATTTATTTATTTCAACGTAATTAAATTATCATTAATGCTTTTATGCTAAGGTACGCGCTAAGAAAGAGAATACAATTAAAAATAGCTTTATGTACATGTTATCAAATAATGTAGTAATTATAACACTTTTTACACTCTTTCACATTCGGCTAGAACCCAACACTTAACCGATATCTTTGATGTAATTAATGAGCAATTAGGGCCAATCTAGTTTTCATTATAAAATTTTATATTGCACCTGTAATTGTGAAACACTTTCTTGAACATTCTGACCTGCAAAATCGTAACTTATCTGTGTTTCTGGTTGAATTAAAGTGAACTTCATGGAACCGAGTAAACATTTCTTTAAAAACAATAGAAGTCAATGCGAGTACTCAATCTTGGATCAATCCGATTGACTTGTATAGATACATTATGTGCCGTACGCACTTGTCAGTCAATATTTGCTGACACTCTTTACTCTTTACTGTCGTTACCAATTCTATCCGTTGACAACTATAAGCGTTCAAATTTTTCCTTGTTACTCTTTGTTTGAGTGGTGACTAAATAAGTTAGTAGTTAGAAATGGGTTGGCGGAAAGCAAGGTTTGACAATAATGTATGGGCCCAAAAACATTATTAAGGACTGCTTTCACAGCGAGTTAGCACGGAGATGTACCTGTGCTTTTCTGGCTTGACCTCGTCATGTACCCTGATCGTACTTGTCCGTTCGGTTTGAAATTTTGCATGACGGTTCCTAATGGTGCCAGGGGGGTCACTCACTTCACGGTCACTGCAAAATCTTAAAGGTTTAACTTGAAAAAGAATTAATTCCTGAAGTCATACCGAAAAAGCGCTTCAGTTCACCTGTACATGTCGGATCTACGGAGCTATGGAGCCTGAAAATTTTGTTCAAGATGACAAGATATAAGATACCTACAAAATACAAACAAATTTTAACTGCGTACATTTATCGATAAGATTTATACAACTTGTCTCCAAAATACATACTTTCTAATTGATACGACTTAAGAAGATGAATGAAGAATCCTTGAGAATGTTCCTGAATACTCTCGTAACACTTCACAAAATTACAAAAAAAACACTTCACAAAAAAACAAAAAAAACAAAATCTCTAGGATATGTAAGCCCGTGATTTTCACGATTATGACAGCAACGTGGAGTCTAGGAGCAAATAAATGCTATTGCAATAAAAAAAACTCCTGTATTTTAATTTTAAGCAATTTGTTTGAGTTCAAATCTAAGAAATCGAAAAAGGAATTAGATTCGTGTGTACCATATCACTATATGAACGACCCCATCTGCTGATCTGCGTTCCGCGTTGTCAAGACTACAAGTCCGCCAAATTCACCAACATGAAAATAAACAAAAAGCAGATTAGTAGATATCAACTAACGAGGAAACCAATTAATTTGGAAGAATTAGAGCAGTTTCATTAAAATAAATCAGTTAATCAGAATCGGAATTTTTATAAGGAAACCACGAAAGTTGTTTGAGATGTCTGTGACGACTACGGGACTCAGCCCTCAACCATCCATGAACGTAAGACAGTACTTACTACATATTCACAATAAAAAAAATTTCAATAAAAAATGAAATCAATATTTTTTTTTTTAATCTGCACATATTTGTTAATATTTATTTTTGTCATCCATGACATGACATTCGTTAGTAAAGTTGATTGTCGATTCATCAAGGAGTCACTTACTAAAGTACATTATGCGAATATTATGGACACGCTACTACTGGATTAGAATAATATTTGAGTAAGAAATCAACTAATCAAAATATGGTTCCTGACTGATTCCAGATTGGGGGCTCAGATGCAGAGAGTGACGATTGACCATCGGGTCAAAAAGAACACAAAGGAGACAAGGAATTGCATCCTCTCCTCATCGATTTGGTAATTTATTTTTCACGGTCATTATGACCAAATGAATTAATTACATTGTCTATTGTCGTCTTCCCTACGTGTCAACATGTCAACTTGCCTTTCTTGAACATTTATTTTTCCAGTAAACTTTTCCTCATCTCGGAGTGACACAAACTAATTCTGTCCCTGTTCCATTTCTTATTAGATTCTGGCGTCAGTTCTTCAACACGTGCGACGAAACGATTTGAAAGCGTGTCGAGGAGTGTGCAGAAAATGGAATGTGCTCGCAATTCCTTCCATGCATTCGTCTTTTGTGGTCTCCATCTATGGGAATCAAATCAAAGATGGATACCAAAGAATGATGCAAAATCGTCTCGTCGGAGATTTTATTGAAACATTCAAATCAAACGTATTCGGGATTCCAGCCGCAAAATTCAGACTCGGAGGCTTTCCTATGACACATGGAGATGGGAAAGAATTTCTTCGACTTTGTGGAGACACGGCTAAGGAAATTGATCTCGACGGTATGCAAATCCAACGGTCATTCTCTTATTTGATTGAAGATCTTTCAGAAATGCTCACACCTTCAACAAATTTGGAGTCCTTTGTACTTCCTTTGAATCTAGACTCTCGTACCCACGGTCTTGTCAAATTATTTCCCACTGAATCGCCAAATTTAAAATCACTGAGAAAAATTACTATAAGGGAGCATTCTCCCGAAACCCGGACGAAACTATGTCCAACTCTTATTGAGGAATTATTCACGGCCGCTGAAAATATTTGTGATGTTTCGATCTGGGAATATTGTCTATACGCGAGCAACAGCATCATTTCTACTGTGTTGAATGTCATCGAAAATCGCGGAATGAAATCATCCATTCAATCCTTGGAAATTCACGAAGGAAGAGAGGTGCACATTGACCTTCTGCGGAAAATGTCTAAGAAACCGAGAGGTTTGAAATTAAAGAAGCTCATCTTTTACCCAGACAGAGGTTGGGGGGAAGTTGACGTCGACGCAATCCCATTGGCCACGATGTTCAAAGACACCCTTGAACACCTCGATTTGCATGAAACCGTTTGTACTAGTTTCACCCAACTCCCACCGATGCCGCACCTCAAGGTCTTGATCATCCGAGTGTCTGACAGTTTTAATTTAATCCCCGTGAATTTGAGCGTTATCTTTCCAACTCTACTGAGTTTGGACATAAATTTTGATCACCCAGCTAATGATGAAGTTTACGCTAATTTATTCTCCCAATTTGATTGCTGCACTACCCTAAAATCATTGAACCTTTCCACAAATTACGGCATGCAAGTCCACGCATTCGAAAGAATTTTGATCAGCTTTCCAAATTTAACGAAGTTGGATTTAAATTTTGGAGAGGATGGTGTAAAAATTCTCGGGATGATATGGGAACAAATGACACAATTGGAAGATTTATGCATTTTTGGTCGTTTACGGAACGTGGACAATTTGGATGCTTTCTTCACTGGGATTCCAATAAGCGCAATCAAGGAAATCGGAGATTCGGGAATTGTGACTAATCTGGAGGTAATGAAGGTCGAACTTCGAGGAAGCACAATTGAGAAGCTCAAGAATCGTTATTGTCAAGGACCTGCCATTTGGAATTTGACAAGTGAGTTTAAACTTCTCAAACTACTAAACTCGTATGAATGAACCTGTTGCGCCAAAACACGATTGAACGTTAGCAGCCATTTGCGGGAATGTAGTGAATCTAAACTTTTTATGGTTTAACAGAGTTGAAACGGCTTGCTGTGCGCATGAGTGCAGATTTCTATGGCATCGGAAAGTCTGGCCTCACAAACCTGAGCGGATACTTGGTCTTTTATTCCATGAATCAACTGAACCACCTACACCTACACCCTTGTGAGGTTAGTTAAGAAAATAGTAGAGCAATTCATCAGGAACCCAATTAATTTAATTCTACCGATATTTTCTCTTGCAGTTTACAAACACTTGCTGTGAAATATTGGCGGCTGATATGAAACTTGAGTCTTGGGGTTTTCGCTCTTCCAACCCTGACCCTGCGCTTCAAAGTGGCATCCGTTGTTTTCCAAAAACTCACGCTCACACGGTGTAAACCAGTCAGTGGGTTACAGTCTTCTGGGCGAGTAGTGTCGGTGACAACAGCAGTGGCGAAGAACTTTGAACAATGAACACTCCAAAATATACAAAGTCTTGTTAGTCGATAATTACGTATTTAATGTTTGCTCAAAAGAAACTCGCTTGCTTGCAATAAAAATACAATTTCAAAATATCTGACGAATTACCAGCTACCATGTACAAGGGTAATCGACTCATAATCAATTCATTCAATAGTTGGCATATTGATAATGTTAGGTGAGGAACCGTTGGAATCAATTACGATTAGACAACTTTCAACAATAATCTTAAAATTCGACTGAAGAATTTTCAATCTTTTATGAAATATATTCGAAACGGTAATAGAGCATTGCACTCGTAATGTCGTAATGCCAACTGGTTCATCGTTCTTCATTATCTTCATCGCTCCGTCAAGTAGAAAATTTCTACTTGATGCCTGGCTAAACTGACACTGAATTTGTAGAAATAAATTATTGTATTGTTCATCAGTAATCCCAACTTGAATAATAGTGAATCAAAATTTTAAATTAAGTGTAATCACTCTTCGTAAATTGAAAAAATTCGATGGTTCGGATATTGGTGCAACGCAACCTTAAAATTGGAGAG
>JAQFYE010003823.1:0-14450 GCA_034694305.1 Protaphorura glebata
TCCGATTCCGATTATTTTAGGATTTCGATTCCGATTCTAATTCCGATTCCGATTATCATAAAAATTTCGATTATTTTTCGATTCCGATTCTAGTTCCGATTCCGATTACCATACCTGATCGCTAGCCACGAAATTTTTGCGTTAGTTTCAAAACTTAATTTTATCGAAATTCGAGGCGCTCTAAACGGGGTTGTCCTCCTTGTGGTCTTCGTAATTGCACTTAATGAATAGCCAAATCAGTTTGGTATTAAAACGCGACAATAATATTATGATGATGACTTTCCATGCACAATTTATTTATTTAGACCTTCAGGAATATTTGATACTCGAAATTATTCAGGATTTGGAAACTTTATTCTTTCACAGCGAACGGAGAGGGAAATCAAACGTTTGCACCAGGATATCGATCGGGAAAATCAAGCTCAATCGCAACTCAAGGCGTGGGAAGCTTCGCAGGCTAACAAGGTTCGTTAAACCTTAAGACAATACTCCTTTCAGAGTAGAAGTTTTTAAGATGTGCATAATGTGGCTGTACAAATGAACTCTTAGTTTCTAGTATCAGTATTAATTCCACGCAACATGATTTCAAATAAAGAATGACTGAATTCGGACTTAAGCTTAAATCAGTGATAATTAGAAATCAATCTCGCCGCGAAAATTCTACCCTCCTAATAGTAGCTCAAAAATTACTTATGAGAACTGACCTCCCCGATGCCTTTAGCCTCAGGCACATATTGTAACAAAGTATCCTACCAATAAGAGTAGGATACCAGTGGCCCAAGACGCGTAAATATCCCTAAGTTTCTTAAATTGTCAAATCAAGCACAGATTATTAGAATTTGGATGCCATTTTGACGCCACAATTCCCGCTCGCCACATCTAAGACACTGTTTAAAATTGACTAAATTCCTTTGTTGAATTTGAATTCAGGACCAGCCTTATTATTCTTATCGGTCCCACCTACTTGGTTTGGGCCTAAGCGGTGGGGACTCAACTCTGGCACGAGCTCTTGCAGGTCGTTCACCCTCTGCCTCTTCGGCCCTCGCCTCTTTGGGCCTTAGCAGGGATCCTTTGACAATGACAACTTCCACTTCCCTTTCCAAAGAAAGTTTATCATCTGATCCTCTTCGAAGGCTTGGACTCACCCCTTCACGTTCACGTGACCTCATCTCCGGACTCACGGATACCGGTCGAAATACGCCGACCTCAGCTCTCTTGCACAGAATCTCCTCCTCGGAACGAGAGAAAGACTCCGAGTCTCTTTTGCTCAGGAAAGAAATCTTAAGTCGTTCCCTCATTAATCGAGATCTCCTCAAGGAAGAGATGGACGAGAAACAGGATAACATTATGAGTCGTCTGAGTGGATTGTCTTCCACTGGGGTATCCACCTTGGGCACTGGCACAGGATTGTCAGGAGTGTCTTCGGGAATTCTAAATAGGACCGTTCCGACTGCCACCGGTGAACCCCGCCTCAAACTCCTGACAATCAATCCGTCTGAGTTTTTGCGCTACAAAATTGAGCGCCCTTCCTCAGCCGCTTCTGATGTACCAGGTCAAGTTGGGGCCGCTTTGGGTCCTTCTATGCTCCACGGTCATTCTGGCATTTTAAGGGTGCATCTTCTCGCCGGGCGTGCTCTGCGAAGTACGGTCAGGGCAACTGACTCTTCAGTTCGAACTCGGGACTTGTACTGTGTGCTTGAGTGTGATCGTGTTCACAAGGTAATCCCAGTCCTGAGATTTTAATTTACAAGGGGGCTCATAACCGTTAACTTGACTGTCCTGTGTAGGCGAACCTGGGAATTCTCAAAATAAAAGTGAGCAAAGCACAGTTTTTATACACATTTTATTTTGGAAATTGCGCAGGTTATGTCTTGCTAATCGTGCGCACGGCCAGTCGTACAAATATTTTAAGCCAGCAAATCTGCATAATAGTTGTGGGTATCCTAGTTTGAACGCCAGTGCGTCACATTGGAATACTAATACGATGCTAATGGGTCACTTGTATATTCTAGATAGTATTCTCTATACATTGCAAACCTCACTTTTTCTGGCAAACCCGGAATATAGAAACTGACAAATCGTTATGAACCACCCTATATTTAAAATGGTAAATTTTAGTGATGCTCGTGAAAAATTAATGAACTTTTTACAACGTTTTCCCTGAAGGCTCGTACTGTGGTTTGCACGGGCGATCAAAACTTTGACTGGGATGAGATTTTTGAGTTGGACTTGGTGAGCAACAAAGAATTGGATTTCCTAATCTATTCCTGGGACCCGCAACTCCGACATCGGCTATGCTACAAGGGTTCAGTCAACTTGACACAAATTCTGAGTGACATTAACCCGAACTCGGCCTTTCATCATTTAGCAATCAAAGTGGAGCCAAGGGGAACACTTTACGTCAAACTAAAGCACACTCCACCCCAAGAAGCATTCAAAAGGGAAAAGAAGAAGATTGGACTTTTTGGTGGCGATGTGTCCAGCGTAGTAATGAGGGAAGACTCTGGGCTCAACGTTCCACTCATTGTCCAAAAGTGTATAGAAGAGATTGAACGTCGTGGATTAGATATCATTGGATTGTACAGGCTTTGTGGTTCTGCTTCAAAAAAGCAAACTTTGAGAGATGCTTTCGAGAGAAATCCAAGGACTGCAGACTTGTCTGCAGAAAATGTTCCTGACATCAATGTTATTGCAGGTATGGTTATATCAGTTGATTTAATTCTGTTGGATATTGTTTCACTCCGACTCTTTCATCCGTTCAAGAGAAATCATGCTCACGGTGAAGTGAAGACGTGAACTACTTGTACTTTTCTGAACTCATTCAGTTCAAGTCAGTCAGCCTTGAATTGAAATGCTCGTAATGTTAGATAAACTATTTATTATTATGTATTGATTATGTATTTATGAGTGTACCCACAATGATTGAGCATAAAGGAATCTTTCAACAACGATTTAATTTCAGCTATCATGAATGCAAGCCAAACAAAATATTATAACGTGAAGTGGAATTTGATAGTAGAGTAAAGAAAGGTGTAGTTGGTTAGGTTGTATTGTATACCCATTTATCAATGCTCAGTAAATGCTTCCTCAATGTAAGTGGAAAGACGGGGTCTAGATTCTAGCAATAAAAAGTTAACTATTGTTTCTAAACTAGTCTGCCAGTATGAGAAGTCGTACTTTAGAAATTGGTCCTAAGTGGACTCAAGAGCTTTCCATCCAATGAACTTTAGTCCAGCGATATTGTAAAAGTTTTTCACCGATGGTAGCATTAAGTATCCCCTCCACGTTCTTTCTCCTCATTTCATCTCTAACCTTCCTTGTCTTTGAGAAATGTTATTTCCTCATAGTTGCCAACTTGAGTGTTAATATAAGCGGCAAATGTCCATGTTTCGTAAAATAAATCTTACAAATATAATCAAATTCATTGAACACACGAATTGAACAGATGCAATTACAGGTGAAAATGACTTTCTCCGGTTTGAGAAATATTAAATTCTCTTGTTGTTGTTGTCAAGCTGAATGTTGACATTTAGCAGATATCTATATTTTAATACGCATTTTCTAGATTATGCAGATACCCTATTAATTATAAATACTCTTAAATTGTTTATCAAATGAAGTCACTCGGAATCAATTTACGCTTATGGATAAAGGACAAATCAATGTTTGTCAAATAAAATAAAATCCAATTCCTGCAAATAAATCTTAGGAAAATGATAAAATTGCTGAATACACATATATTGAATCTTGCGTCCTTGGTACTGTGAAAGTGACTTTCTCCAGCACTTTCTCCGGCACTTTCTCCGTTTCCCTTCCATCCGCATTGTGTTGGAGGCTTTTATCTCAAACTTCAAAATCAGTGAATCAAAAAGTGACAAATTGAATTGATCTTTTTGCTGGAAGCTATAAAAGTCTAAATGCTTCAAGTTTATAGAACCGTGTCTCTCATCGTTAATGTACTTTTTATTTTAGGTGTGTTGAAGGACTACTTACGAGAGTTGCCTGAACCTCTGTTGACGAAATGTCTGTACCAGATGTTGGTCGATGCACTCGGCGTATGTCTTCCCGATGACCCGGAAGGCAATGCTCGACTTCTCTTTTCCATCATTGAGTGCTTGCCAAAACCAAACCGGGTAAAACCTCCTTCATTTCTCTTCAACATTTTAAATCAATATGCGTCTCTTCCATGAATCTACTGCTGTCTCTCGGCTTGGTCCGCCTTTCCGTAACTTGCTTTGTGTCAAGAACAATGAGTCTGTACGAACAATAGCAGCGTACCGTTATCTATTTGTAACTCAAACATGCTTGAATTTGACTGATTGTGAACATCCAATTCAATTATATCATTGTTTTATGTTATTGTGGTCAGTACTTCGTGTAGGAAGAGCATCATTCTCATGATTTTCATTTTCTACAAAATTTTTCTCTAGTGCAAAATTTTTTTTTGAATCGATCCAGACATTCAGAATAGTCAAATAGTGTCCCGGGCGTTTATTTAAAAAATTATGGCTTGTATTCCAAATCTGGTATATTCTTTAAACTCTATCCACCTTAGTTGATTCTTTTTTATTACGGTCAAGAATTTCATTTTGCACTGTTGTCAACATTCGAGCCTGATTTTCCAGTAACACAGAGATAACAATACGAAAGTATATATCTTGAAAGCTTAACTAATACGTAATTTGTATAACTCTTTCGTAATGGAGAACGTAGTGGCTACATTCGAGACAGGTTCATATTTGAAGTGTTGTGCTACATAACCGCTTCATTATTATTCGAAGGAACTACGTAGTAGTATTTGGACTTTGTAGAGGAGTCAATAATTTTCTTTAAATTCAATTTTCTAGTGCACACTCCTTCTAATACTGGAACACCTGAGTCTGGTTTGCTCTTTGAGTGACCGAAATAAAATGGGGCCAACCCAATTAGCAACTTGTTTTGGCCCAATTCTTATGGTGTATTTTGACGAGACTCCGGATAGTCTTGACTTCCAACCTCCAATCAAAGTTCTCCAATATTTACTAGAGGTTTGGCCTGCAAAATCAGGTAAAAGTATTTCGAGAACAGCTACAGATCTCTACTTTACTGATATTAAATACTTCTAATTTGAATCAAATCCCTTTGCCTTACTTGAGTGTAGACGCATAGACTGAGGTGTCTATTTTTTTCTAATTAGTAAAGTTAAGTAAGGAATTTCAAACCTGCCTTGGCCTGGTTGAGTTCATAAAGGGATTTGATTGCACACTAATCAAATGAAAGTGGATAAATCAGATAGAGTTTGAATTCTATCTTCTTTATCCCCTGTTTTGTCTTACCAGAAAAGAGAACTCAAATGTAAACGAAATTTTGAACTCTAAAATTTTTTTGAATATAAATTAAGTTCAAATTCTTTGGATTTTGAAAAGTTGAAAAGCACTACTGAGTTCTCTTGAACTAAAAAGTGTCATATTTTAAATGGACTTTTACAATTGTACGTTACTGTTCCTACCAAACTGCCCGTAGGATAACCACATTGTCAGGGTTCAGCACAACCCAGACGGTACGGGACAGGCTTGCTTACCCAAGACCTGGACAGCTCTCAAAAACCTCATGCTGTGTGTAATAGTCCTGCAATTCTCGGACCCCATTGCAGCCGGAAACGGATGCACAGTCACAAAAATTAGCCGAAGTCAGATTTGTCAGTGGCATTTGATTTTACCGAATCATGAGAACGTGGTTATCCCGGAACAGTTTTGTAGGAACAGAAGAGTATCTCAGAATTGCTCCGTTTTTGAATTTTGAGTTTACTAGAACGTGCGATTTTGGTCCATCAGTGACTATGTTGCAGACAGTTCGGGCAGCGGGAGCGGAAGCAGTCAGGAAGGGCCCTTCTCTATTGGGCAAAGGACGTCCATTCCCGCGTTCCAGCCCCGGTTCCGTTCTTTTATCCAAATCCCAGAGGACGACTGTTTCGGGCTCGAGAGCGGTTCCTGCCCTCCCATCGACCTGTCAACAGCAATCTCTCCGCTTAAGTCCTACAAAGCAGTCTCCTGGCTCTCTTAGCGAGTCCTCCCCATCCCCCACCTCTGCCCCTTACGCCAATAAATCACAAAATATCCATAGCACTGCCACTGCCATAACATCGTCCACGTCCTCAGGGGCCCTTACGCTCACTCCATCAACGACATCCAGCTCCCTCACTTCGGTCACAACTCCAAACTCCTTAACTCCAGTCAGTTCCACAGCCAAATCAATCACACCTGTAGCAACTACTTTCAATTCTAATTATTCTCTTACTTCCGAAATGTCTACAACTTCAGTCGTCATGTCCCCTTCGCCAACTCCTGGGAAAGTTGAGCTTTCTGAGTCTTACGCATCTCCAGATGATATATTTGCAACTGTATCTGTCAGGAGTCGTGTGACAGCCTTTCAAGGACAAGAACCCCCGAATGGGAACGTAGTTCCACCCTCGCCTTTCCCCGGGAGAAAATTCTCTGGGCCGGGTCATGTGGAGAGGTCACACTCCATGGAAGAGCGAGAAAAGCGTAGACTCCCAGCCCTTCCCCAACAACACTCATTACCCCAACAGCAGTATTCTGTCATAGGAAATGGAAACTCTTCAGGAGGTTTTGATGGTAGCGGTGTTCCTGGGACAGGAATGACCTCGTATATTCCTTCTTCAGTCGGAGCTCAATACTACTCAGATCCTGAGAATAATGTAAGACAATCAACGGGAGTCAAACAACCGTTTCCTCCACCGCCACCTCCGAAACCTGGTTCGGTGCAAAGAGAAAGAGACTTACGCGATGGCCGCCCGAGAGATGGTGATCTGACTGAGGTTAGTGACCTCGGTCCTTTGAACGGCTCAAGCTCTCCATTATGGATGACGCCGACGCATGGTCCAGAGAATGGACGTGCAACGCAACAGGAAGTCCTGGGACAGAAACCAACAACGACATCATCTAGTCCAGTGACTACATCTGGTGTTACGTCAGCACCGCCTCCTGTCCCGCCACGATTGGACCGACGGCCCTCCCAACCGTCTCCGACATCATCGCCACCATCAATGCCACCACCAGTTCCTCCTAGACTTGGACGAGCTGCCCCTGTACGAACGCCCTCTCTCGATAGTAAGCATATATTTATTTAAGAAAGTCGCAGGCATATATTTATTTAAGAAAGTCGCAGCAATCTCTTAAAGAAATCCCTCCTTGCGATTCGACCATATTCGGTGTAGTGCATTCTTAGGTCATCCTAATGACGGATTAAAAAATCAGACCCAAACAAACGGCAGTTATATCCAGAACCAACTTTGGACCGAATCGCAAGAGGTTTAATATAGGTTTGCAACGATCACCTTTAAACTTTGACAAATAATTGTAGCCGCAGATTAAAATATGATTTACATTTAATTTCCAGGTCGCGAAGCATTTGATGTAGACTGTTATACAATCAAGGAAGAGAATGGTGAAGAGGATTTTCTGACATGAATTGATTGACTTGCTGTTATTTAAGACTGTTACAAGAAACTAACTAAACTACTAATTGGCATTAGCATTTTGGCAAGCAAATTATGAATATGATCTCTACTTCACTTTGACTAACTCCTTTGAAATTAAAAGAATTTCCTACAATCGCTGCTACCAAATGTCTTCACTTCTACCTCTACTATAAGTAAACTAAAAAAAATATTTGATATTGTTTTATACGTAGACAACCCGGTATACTTTGTAATATAAGGACTTTCTAACAAACTGTACTACATTATATAGTGAAAAGTGGGAAATATTTGGCTATGGAACCGCTCTAGGAGAATGCTGCGGGAAATTAACTGGGGAAGTCGAACGAAGTTGAAATAAAAGTAAGAATTTTTTGACATGGTGAAAAAAATGTTCAAACACTGCCACACCATAGGTTTTTAATACATACATAAGTAAATAATAATTCCTTCTGTCTCTACTAATCCAAATTCTCTGCTGAGCTGTTATTCGCCATCTTTATTGTTAAACTAAAAGCTTTTCACAAAATAATGTTACAAGCTTGTAGTTTTTTCACATGTTGAAATTTTCGCTAACTTGAAGTTTGTTTATCCTCTCACTCGATTTGAGATTCCAATATTGGGGAAGCATGTATCGTAAAAGCAAAACTGCGAGTCAGAAGGTAACGATTGTAATACAATATGGTTAATAATAGAATTTGACGTCTTGGAAGAATTGGAATGACATTTCTAATCATATTTGGTGAGTGGTGAATTGACCTGTTATAATTGAACTTAATCGAGAGGTTTCATCATTTTTGTAATTTTCTCCAAACATTTAAATCGGGTTTTTGCCAGCTATTGAAAACTAAAATATATGTCACGCAGTGGAGAAATCGGTGAAATATCCGCGGTGTCCGTATTTGAGACGGGTATATAAAACTTACTTTCTGACCGGTTCATGTCATCTTTGAATTACAAGTATTGATTATTTGTTTCTTTTTGAATATATTATGAATGACAAACCCTCTTCGTGCTTGACTTTCGAAGCAATAATGTCAACCTACCTGAGCTAACTGTGTAATCTTTCTGTTTTTAATGTCACGCTGAATAGTAGACATCCGCATTAGATTGCGATGATAACGTTGCGAAAACAGCAAGTAAAGCATATTATTGGAAAATAATTAGACGCAGAATTAGGGAGAAAGATCCGACAACTTTGGAGGAGCTATGCATTGCATTGCATAAAAAGATTTTTGATGTGACGTAGATATTGAGGTTAACTAAAATAAAATGATGGAATTCATACATACGTACATTGGTTCAACATATCATGGTTTGTTAATTAGTTCTGGAAGAAAGAACGCGTGTAGCTTTAGCTGTGCTGTTAACTAGAATTTATTACTACATTTAACTTTAGAGACGTCATTTGTAAAAGAAGCAATGAAATTATTAGATTTACTCAAGCAAATGAACGAGTGAGTTGAAATACATATTAAGCTTGTAGAATTTAACTTGTCCACAATTTGTGGTGATTCGTAAATAAAAATGCATTACCAGAGATTGGATGTTGTATTATTAGATTTCCATCAGTTATCGAGTATTAAAAATTGTGCTAATAGTGTCTGCAGTTGAAATGCAAGGCAATGAACAAGGGTAGTAAAAACTCATAGGCATTTGTTAGGTCATGGAAGACAACTTGATTCATAAATGCAATGTAATATTAATGACAAAATGAACCGGATAGTTAATCGCGTTGTCATAAGTAGCATGCATTCTTGCCGCTCTAATACTTTCCACAAGCGTATTTCCGCAATGGGAAAAGTTTTATTGAATTGCGAAATAACCATATTGGACAAAACTGTTTAAAAATTTTGTAATTTCTTATGTGTATAATGGTGCACAAACAAATTATTCTAAACATGAGTTACATATTAATTAACATGGGGTATGTAAAGTAACAACAGCAAATAATTAATCAATACGTAGTAATAAATTAATGTAAGTTCGTGGAGCCGACCCAATCATACAACCCTGTAGAATATTCATTAGAATCCGATCTAAGGATTTTTGCTCGTTTTATAAACTGACTGTATGATGATGGCTGCTAATAAAACCTAGACAATTATCGACTCACAGACCTCTAGAAATATCAATCCCACAGTAGGTTTTGGTATTTAATAAGGTGCAGCTGACAAATGTGTTCTGCTGGTGTTTGTCATAAAATTAATAAAAGTCGATTCGATTGTGTTGTTACCATAATTATCCACTTTATTTCAATCTTTCATAACAGCTGATCTCCCTCAACGTTAGTTCATGTTCAATTAATGGAAGAGAAAGTTGTTCGATGATTTTCAAGTTGTGGTTGTGATGCGTATAGATGTTTCATCTAAGCCTGATTGACAGAAATCAAGTTATGTCAAAGGACACCGCATACACGTCACGGAAAAATAAACACCGTTGGAATTCGCTGGATTTTTTATGTTGTAGCCTCTGGTATCCTGGACAACTTTTGTGGAGATCCTTCCCCAAAAAGTGCAATCGTTCAGCCACGAGAAATACACAAGCATGCAAGTGCGATAACGTAGAGTGAAAGCCAAAGTGAAATTCACTACGCCAACGCACATGCCCAGTGCCCACCTGAAACGAGCATGACCTAACGTTGTACGGAAAATTAATTTAAGAGTGCCCCTTTATTGCATCGCCAAAAAGAATGAAGTTTCAAGTCTATGTAGGAAGTTTACCCGAAAAGTCCCAACCCGAAAAGTCAACCTTGGTGATGGTCACGAGATAAAGTCGGATATAAGAGCAAATCTTTTACGCCATGAATTCTCTACACTTGGAGTGGCACTGTTCGTGAAGTCACGCTCCAACAATAAGTGTAAGAAATCGTCTTGACAAGATAATGGCTTCGATTGGCCAATGAAAATACGGAGAACAGTTTAACGTTTAAAAAGTAGGCCTACCGTAAATGACCGGTTGGAAGCCAGGTCTTTCACGTGCTTATTTCATTGATCCTAATAAAGAAAGTGGTAAAAATCTGTGTCCCACACCTTTCCGGAATAAATACAACCTTGGACTTCTAATGGGACATTTACCATCATTGGAAGTCGTCCGCAACTTTCGTCCAGGTCAGCTGCTCCGTTGTTGTTTAAACTAATTTAATAATCCTTGAAACTGATGGATAATCCCGCCATACTATAGTATAGATTTTCACTGTTAACATAAACCATTCGAACAGCTCTTTGGACACTGCCGAAACTAATTTATTAACGACGTAAATTGAATAAATACAATTCAACACTATACAGTACTTGAGGGAAATTATTAAAAAAGTTCACTGTACGTACTTTTAACGCTAAGAGTTTAACCCTGGTCTGTCAAATTCATAAAGCGCAAATAAAAGCCACTCGAAAGCAAAGTCAAATATACAATTACATTGTCCAATTTATTACACATACATATTTTCACATACCATAAATTGAATCACATTACTAAATCTAAACTTACATATATAAACGTACCAAAATGTTTATGGCTATTGATTCTAACAAAATACGTAGTATAAAATATTGATGCCTCTCATAAATTACAAAATGTAGTATTATTTAGCTAGTTAATATCTACCAGCTTACTGGACGGAGTTCGCACATCTACAGTTAGGTCATGAATATTTCCTAAAATATTAATTTCTCCTAAGCTAAAATTTCAATACAAAACTGAAGGCAATCACTTGATATTTCTCGGCATTTCTAAATCTTTGAATCAAGTCATGATCGCTCAATGGGTCTTTTAATAGCAGTCCTTTGTTTGTTTGTAGTTTTTTTTACAGTGTAGAAACCGGCGAAACAGAACACATTATTTTGTAAGTATAAAATGGATGATCGACTGATCAAAGTCTTGTCATATTGTAATTCGCATTAGTTAAACAAAGGCAAAAGGTGAAAGCAAATGCGGAGTGAGTTAATATACCGCCTCAGAAGGCATTACAAAGTCTGAAACCAAATACAATGAAGTGGGAAATAAAAATTACTGAACATAGATATGAAACCATGAGATTTGAGCAACCACCAACTGAAAATATTTGAATTCGGGACTCTTCGGCTTTGAACGGGTCGGTTCCATCATCAAAAAACATCGGACATTGATCTCCTGCACAGAAATAAGATATTTCTTTTTACAGAAAAATTTCACAATTACGAGTGTCCAACAAAAGTCGTTCGAGAGGCAAGATTTCAACATAAGAAATCAAGTTTCATTACTACTCAAGTGGTTCAAAATTGCGTTTGATCCGTGAACGCACTGGTCTTTTACGGTTTAAGTCAACCTAAGGTTGAGAATTTAAAAAATATTGTTCATGAAATTATCAGTCTATGTATAAGTTATGTACACCTGAAATCAGAAATGAGTCTCAGAATATTCCTGAAATTAAAAATCAAAACCATTTCTTACTTTCTCGTTCGTATTCTTCCATGACTAAAGCTAGGGATGCGCCTTCAGTGTAATTCCAACTGTCCACATCTTGATTTAGGCCACAGAATGGACCAACCGAGAGAGACATGAGAACTCGGGTTAAATCAGATCTTTGATAAACCCAACACCTGTATCTGCTGAATGCATCCATTTCGTCATAAGTAATTAAATAAGACTTCAGATTTTCCTTCCAGTATCCGATGCACTTCATTTTGTAATCAGGGTCACCTATATAAAAATATTTGGCTTTAATCTGAACTTCATTAAAATATATGACAAAATAACAAAAGAACCACCAAAAACACCACACCACACACAACACAAGATCCACTACAAACAACATTACAAAATATTTACGAATATCCACGCGATACGAAACCCATTGCAGGGATAAGAGTCAAAATTATTCGTTCAACCAAACTCAAGCTGAGGGTTAAAGCCCGTCGTAGCAACTTATCCTGCATTTTACACAATGTTTTCGGAATAAGTCGTAACGCATTAGTTTGACCAGAGTCAAACAATTTTTAGGTTTAATTAGCAACCAAACCCCGTGTTAACAATTTTCAAATCATTCAACAACACCAAAAGCGGAATGAACTGACACCACAAATGTGTTTGAATGAAATTATGCATTACTGTAAATGTCGAAAGGTCGACCGATGTAATCAATCGATAGACAGTAATTCTCATCAACAGTGATTTCCTTTTGATCTTTATCGCAAACAGAAAAATCGGATATATTTGTTTTGCAATACAGTCCCGGCCTAGGAGATTGCGTGATTCCGCCCAAAATTCGAGTCTCAAAAGGAGCATCCCCCTTCTGTGTGAAATTGAACTTCCCAGCAACTGGACAACGGATTGGTACTGGGTTCTTAGCTATTGATAAGATAATTCGATTAAAATAATTGTCCGTTATTATGTAGGAATTATATCCAGGTTAGTATCATTTGATTTAGGTTCAGGAATACGGATCAGGATAAGGTGAATAAACATCGAAAGCTTTCACCAAAGCTTGCAAGCACCCGAATCCACTATCATGGGAAGTGATGTGCAATGATAGGCCGTTTATAATTAATACCATACCATAGTTATATCTCCCAGTATACTACATCGTATGGCTAACGGAATTTACAAGATGAGACTATATGAAAACTTTCATGATACTTTAGCCGGATGTTGAAGTGACCTCTTCACCTGTCATGTAATGTGAAAATTTTGTCCACTTCCTTTTTAACATTAAACGCCGAAACGTTTAATTCAAGCCCTAAATGTCTACGAATATCAGTAATTCCAAGTCATGTTGTTGTAATGGCTCCAACCAAAGCTTACATTATACCATCGTTGAAATTAAAGTAAAAAATTGCATCTAACAATTGTACTATAAATCCGTAAAAAGTGGAATATGTTGATTTGTGTTTACTGTAGATATCCAATGGTCTTCCCAAATAATCGAGGCAGATATTGTACTCCACATCAATTGTGATTTCTCCATTAATTGGACCGCATGAGCGGAATGCAGAAATGTTGAGTGAACACGAAAGCCTTGGCCGCGGAGAGTCAGTAATTCCGCCCAAAATACGAGTCTCGAATGGAATACTGCCTTGTTGTTCGAAAGTGTAGAAACCGGTTATGGGACAGGGGAGCACTTCGGGATCTCTAGCTATGATGTTAAATGGTTATTGATTAGGCAACTTCCTACTAGATACTTCTGCAAATAATTCGGAAATTCGAAATGATGTCGACATAACAAGACATGCTGCAGTTTTAATTTTAGGAGATATTCATATTCTGATAGAATGTCGACTCACAGATTATTTACTATAAGAACGCGATATTAGAACGCCGAATATGGTCTTGCTAGAAGCATGCAAAAGCCCAGTAAGACGTGTACACGGTAAGGTAAAGGTGTAAGGAAAATAAATTCATAATAGGTTCAGGAAGCTTCAAATCTTTTAGTAACAGATAAAATATTTGTATAAAATGTCAACTTTACCGAGGAGTAGATCATATTTCCATTCATCTTTATTGGGAAATTGAACCCAAGAACAGACGGTTGAAAAATCCTCTCGAATCATAGCAAGTCCTTTTCTAAATCGAATAATATTCTGATGTCTTGCAACAAAGTCAAAGCAGATAAAATCTTTTTGGCTGAAAACGTTTGACAAAAAAAATATTGTTCATTTTCACTATCTCATTTGCAGTTACTGCAATAGATCCTAAATAAACAGTCGAGACTGGATAGAGAGCCCGTGGTACAGGAGAGTGGTTTAGAGGGTTTGGAGAGTTGTTGAAAGGGTGTGGAGAGTGGATGTGAGGGTGTGGAATGCAGTTGAGAGTGTGCGAAGAGTGATTTAGAGGGTTTGGAGTTGTTGAGAAGGTTGAGACAGTGGAAAGGGATTGAGAGGGTGAAGTGTATGAGATAGGCCTATCTCTTTAGCATTAGGTGGAGATATCTCTTTAACGTTGCGTATGTAATTGGGTTATGGGGGAAGCACTGCTGCTTCATGTAAGTAATGAGATA
>JAQFYE010003824.1:0-14448 GCA_034694305.1 Protaphorura glebata
TTACTTTCGAAATTTCTTCATGTATTTGTAATTATAATTAATTACAATCAGAAATGAGGGTGTAATTTGTATTTTGTAATTAGTTACATTTTAAAGTAATTGACCCAAGTCTGGTGAGTGCATAAGAAAAGATACCTTAATAAAGAGTCCAATCCAATCGTAATTGTTGTTTTGGAAATGAACTAGAAGGATATTTAGCGACGAATAAATGGGTTCGGTTCGCTAACCTTATAACATGAATCCGTGAAGACTCAACAAATTCCAGTTTCTTCATTTCATTTTCAACTCAAATTCTTCCGAATTCCGAATCCTGCCCCGTATCTCAGAACGGTCAGATAAACCTGATGCTTACTATGGACTTTTAGCGCGGCAGAAATCAAAAATTAGAGTTCCAGAAATTACATAGAACATATATAATACGACAAAAAAGAAAAGTTGGCGGGTTTTCGTAGCAAGTACCTGAAGCAGCATGTACGTAACACCAATCAAAATGCGTGAAGATCACAACAAAAAATCCACACCTAGTGTAGCCAACCAAAATGCGTGAAGAGCACTCTCCCACTCAACCTCCCAGAACCCGTCCTATCTCTTACATGTACATCAGGAATGTTGCATTACCCACAGCAACACTTTTCTCATCTATAACCCCCCGGCGCCGTCGGTGGAGCCTATACCTTGGTTTATGCAGAAATTAGAATCAGAAATTACAGTCCATCACACATTCAATTTATTACAGAATTTCGAACCTGTTATTCATTATTTTAATACAAACCGTTAACTTAAAAACTAAAATAACAAAAAATACAAATTAAAAATATAAAATATAATCGGACGTCAATTTTCTCATAATTTCAAGGTGGATTCTCGTGAGATCATCGTATTTATGATGATTCCGTTTCCATATTATTTCCTTCACGGGATGATCTCCTTCCGATCTGCTCCGGTGAAATTCCAAACTTCGAGTCCCATGTCAGCAACCAATATCTCACAGGTAGTCTTCGACAACTTCCAATTAAAGAAACAAACAAATTATTTCCGACATAATTCATGGTGACGGATTGTAAAATACTACTCTTAAGAATTAGAGATTATGTAGTATGTTCGCTTTTCAGTTTACTGAAATTTGTATTCATAAAATGTGATGACTCCAGACTTGGGTCAATTACTTTGAAAATGTAATTAATTACAAATTACAAATTACACCCCCACTTTTTAAAGTAATTAAATTACAATTACAAATTACACGCGAGGTTGCGTAAGTAATTAGTTACAATTACAATTACGTAACTGTAATTGAATTTTCAATTACAATTACAATTACAATACAAAATACAATTTCAAAACAACTTTTCCTGTATTCTTCGGCACTGAAATCGCATTTTCTCTTTCACTATGCAAAACTTTATTCAATCTTTACTAGTCAACAAATGTAATTGAGAAAAAGTAACTTCAATTACAAATTACAATTTTAATTACAAAACATCTTCCAAGTAATTTAATTACAATTACAAATTACGTGCAACATTTGGGATGTAATTAATTAGAATTACAATTATGAAATTGTAATTGAATTTTGTAATTGAAATTACAATTACCAATGTAATTGACTCAAGTCTGGATGACTCCAAGAAAGCGGGATAACCAACTTAAAATTCCACACTCGGCTTTTTACACAACTTAGGCTCACTCTTTTTTTTTGGTGTGATTTTATCGCCCAGTAGAATATATGGATTTCGCCATAGGTCGAAGTGGAGTCACAATAAACTAATATCTTGCACAGTAAAATAATAGCCTGTACAGTAAAATAATATATTCCACGGTAAAGTGCAAAATATCCAATATCTACTTTAAGTATCTTTGTGTTTATCGCTTTGGTGTTCTCTGTAGTACCTCTGTAGCTATATTATTGAATAATATTATATTAAGTTAAATAAGTTAGTTACGAGTCGGAGTTGATGACACTCACTGATAAATCAATGCGAAATATTGATATTGTATTGTGTGAGCTATGGAATTGATGACTTTAATAAACATAAATCCAGTCCAATCCTATAATTATCTTGCACAGTAAAATTATATCTCGCCCGACAAAAATTTCACGTAAAATTATTAAACATTTTTTTAGATGGTGGGCTCTGACCGTCAATACCAGCCGGGGCTCTGCCCCAAGACCCCGCAAGGGGACGCGGACGCTACGCTACCCTAAGCCCCCTAGGGTTTGACCAACCTAACCTTACTCCATCTAACATAATTTTAAAATCTACTGAATTTCTATTTTTCAGTGAATTTTAATTTAAAATTTATTGTAAATTTCCTATTTAACTGTGATTTCTCTCTATTTTACCGTGCAATACAATATGTAGTGCCCACTTCTTTCAGTTTATTCGGATAGTTCAACGTTTCATTTTGGATGTTTATGTTGTGTGAGCTATGGAATTGATGACTTAAATAAAACTACATCCAATCCAATCCAATTTGTCATAATAATATGTACTTACAACACAGCGACGGATGTCGAGGTTTTTAAGTTTTTCCAAAGAATACAAACCCAAGATTCCAGTCATGCCAGATAAGGCATTGCACCGTCCACGCCCTCCGACGGCAGTTCCCACTATGTCGAGTGTCAGGTCTTTCAGGTCTGTCAAGAACAATAGAAATTAAACAGTTCAATTGATTATTACAATTATATCTGGATAGAAAAGAAATGACTGATTACTCGTGAGATCCGCAATGGACGGAGATTTACGACTACGGCGTTCATTCGTAAGTTTCAAAATCGTTGCACGACGAGTTTCCACTGTCAGTTCGGCCAATATTTTTGCATACTCAATTGGATCGCCAATTCTATTAATGTCTCGAGCGGAAATCCCAGTAAAAAGTGCGTCTAAATTTCCACCGGTGGGTAGACATCACCAAATAGATAGCACTTCTACTTGGGTAGCACGACAAAACATTTTTTTGAGAATCTCCACAGTCTTGACTTCTAATTGGAGTTCCTTCAAGTTCGGGAAAAAGGAGATCGTACGATTGAATGCAAGTGTATTCATCAATTGGACACCGCCATGAAGAACCAGTTTGGTAATTTTTGGACAGGGAGCAGTAATCCAGGACAAGAAGTCGTACAGTTCATGATCTATATCAATGGTTTTAACGGTCAATATTTCCAGTGCGAAAAAACTGTTTTTAAAATTCGCAAAATTCAGGATAGAATTTTTTGAGATAAGTAACTTTAGTTTCTTGAGCTTCAACATCTTTGGAAATCCCCGTAAATCCATACAGTTAAATCCCATTCCCAAATCAAGGGAAACGAGGGTGTCCTTGAAGAGTTCAATCATTTGAAACCCGTCATAATCTTGTCTTGCTACTGCAACTGTCAAAAAGTGAAGACTCTTCAGATTTAATCCATTTTGTTTCTTAACCATTTTTCCCAACACTTCCAAATGCTCAACGGTAGTGTTGCCAGTAAGGTATAGAGTTTCAATGCATGATACATTCCCATATTTCTCAAGGACTTCAAGAACATCCAAACTGCAAGCCTTGACTTGCCACTCCCATTTCATATCCAAAAAAAATAGACTTGAAATGTTTGCCGCCGTAGAAAGCAATTCTTCAAAAAATGTGGGACAGCATTTCCTTCTCTGAACCGAGTCAATGAGGAATCCAAGGAAAAGTTTCTTCAAACAAGGAAACCTTGGTCTTTCACCCGGAAATAAACGGACAACCTCTCCAGATTTTGAATTAATGTAATCGGCCATGTAAAATGATTCTAATCTCGGTGCGGACTTGAGTAAATTGGATATGTCCTCCACCGAGAAGCTTCTACGTTCAACTTCCTTCCTGCAATTCCATCTAAGATCAATTTACTTGAATGTTGATCCACAGAGTTGAAGAAATTCTCGTCCAATTCCTTCCGTCGTATCAAATGGTGACGGTCGGAACCTTGCGAATGGAATTCCCAGTTTGTTTGACCGAAGAACTTTAACAAAATTTTCAAGACCTCGTGGTCTGCCTCCAACTCCACGACCACATGGAGTCGTAATTCCTGATTTGCACACATGAACTCTGAACCTTGAATGAGCAAAGGGAATGGAGTTGACGTTCCACTTTTTGCAAACCAAACGGACTGTCTTCAAATCCCGGAAGGTAATGTATTCGAAGAGTAGGCTGAGAATCTGTACAGACATCATAAAATACTCATGATACTCAGACCAATTCACATTGTGAGGACCCAGTAGTGTTGTATTAGTTCTTAGTTCTAACTAAGTTCTTAATTTAGTTCTAGTTCCCGGAACTAGAACTAGAACTCAATGTAAACTTTAGAACTAGAACTAGAACCAGAAATGGAATATAAACATTTTCAGAACTAGAACCAGAACTAGAACTAAATTATGGAATTGAGTTCTAATTTTAGTTATAGTTCTCACGCTTCCGTGTAGAACTAAATTGGAACTAGAACTAAAATAAAATTTGAGTGGAACTAGTACTGCGAACTAGAACTAAATCGGAAATACTTTGGAACTAATTAGAACTAGTACTAAAACCTTGAGTTGCGGGTGGAACTAGAACTAATTAGAACTAATAAGAACTAATATAATACTAGGACCCAGTAATGGGAAAATGTGTTACATTAAATAAATAAATAAATAAATAAATAAGCACGAAAGTCCATATGTCCGCAATCGATTTTATGAACAGAACTTGAAAATAAAACTGACCACATGGTTCATTAGAGGGTGTTGTCTCTGGTGAAGTAGGTCTACATTTGTTTCTAGAGTCCCATCATCACGTCCGCCGCCCTAATTTATTTCAAATTGATTTGATTAAGATTTTTAAAAAATATCACGACACGCAAAACCAACTAGGTGACTAAATGATAAATTAATTTTGTTTTGGAGGGAATATTAGCCGCCGGACCATTTGAAAATCTACTAAAAAATATTAAATAAGTAACCCGCGATCACAATCACGTTTGCGGCACGGCAGTCAAAATCTCAAATTATTTAGTAATTCGCCTTCCTAATTCTTGGGATGAGCTTGAGTTATCTTATTAAAATAAGCATTAATTTTGATTCACATTTACGTGTAAAGTTGAAGAAGGAAATGGACAGCCCATCCTTGCCCTTGACCTGGTCACAACTGGCATCTTGAAAACTCAACTATTCTTTTTACGATTCCAACGACAGGGTGTTGTTAGTTTTAGTCGTGTTTTCTCCGTCTCAGAATCCTGATTATTTGTTTACTTTTGAAAGCAGTAATTCCTACGTGACCGTGAATTTGGAATCTTGAATATTCGCGGGTTTTGGGTAGAATGGAAAGTTTCTTACTGGCATCTTATAGTACCCACAAGCTGACAAATCCCATTAATCCCAATACAGGTTGGGAATAGTCAATCCTTAGGGTTACAAATACGGCACGGTGGCCGCGGGCGGTGCCTGTGGGCGTGAAGTTAAATTCAGTCACATTAGATTAGAATGAGGTTTATTTGTGTTTCAAAGTGATAAGACAAAATACAATCATCACAGTCTTATTTTTCTAACTGGACACACCGGACAGAAATTAATGTATATAGCTTATCCTGGGGGTGCACATTCAATTGCATTTCTAAGGGTGGAGACTGAATGGATTGAAATTTTGAGACTGTTTAAGATAGGAGTAGAGATTGAGTGAACCTCGAAATTGACAATTGAAGGTAAACGTATCTTGAGTGGAACTTTGAGGGAATTGAGCGACAACAGACAAAACCTGATAAGTTGAGTTTTGTAAGATTTGTCTGGTATGTACCAGTCAAAACTTGAGTAGAAATGGCGAGTTTTAGTGAATCAAAAGACAAGGAAACTGAGACAATATACGTACACGTTCAACACGTTGTGAAGGCAAAATGTTGAAAATATTCCTATCATTCCGGCAATACAAAGCAAGCACTTTGTTCCCGGTATAATGATACTACTGATACTCCTGTTGAACGTCGTGCTTAGAATGGATAGAGCCCGATACATAGTCACGGACGTTTGAAAATTTGGTTTGTTGATAATTGATTGTTTCAATCCTAAATGAACCACGAACTGAGTAACTGCGTTACTCAGTAACAAGTCAATATGGAGTAAAAATCGAAATTTCTCATTACTTCAGGACTTGTAGCCAGAATACTGTGCTGAAAATATATGTATGAATAATCATTACAAAAGTGACAGCTAGTATTATGTAGTTTGTGTAAAACAATGACTCCAGAGCACAACAGAGCCAAGATTATATTCGCGACTGTATTTTTGGCAGCTCTGCGAAAACAGAGTACAAGTATCCCGGATTTCTTTGATCAACAAAGAAGCAAGCGGACATGATTGATATTTCAGAGAGAAGCATGCAAGTTGTTGAGGCGAATAACTTTTGTCGCATGTTCGGTGTAGCATATTCCAATAACATACACATTTTACCTATAATGTTCAAGTATCGGACTGAACTTGAATGATTCCCTTAAACCAAAGGTAGAGTCCATTCCGTTATTTGATTGGAAATAACTGCCATTCTGTCAATACGAAGCACAATTGTTGTTAACATGGTGCAGAATATAGCCAAGTAGAGAAACCTTAATGAATCGATTAAAACTTCTAGTGCCTTGATATAATTTGACTGAATTCTGATGCCGAAGTATTGTAAATACAAGGTACAAATATGTTACGATTGCCAGAATTTTAAGAGAGGAGAGCTTCCATTTCAACTTTGGTTTTACCATACCTGAATTTATCTTGTTATAATTAAGTGGTGAATGTCAGCTTTTAGAGAACCCAAAAAATAAGAAGCTAATTGTTTTTTGTTTTTTTTTAAATTCAAAGTTCAATATTTATTTCCTTCTCAAATAGAAAAATGTACGTACGATCAAACAAACAAGCAGCTATACATAAATACAAACCACAAAATCACAAATGGAACAATACTAAGCTCATAATAGACTGTACACAAATAAAGGATAAACGCACACTTTGAACCACACTGCTGACTAGAAGTCAGCATAAACAAGAATACTAATAGGTCCCACCCCGACAAATTACTACCGTCACTCTTCTTTCATCCATAATTAATTGAGTACTTTTCCTTCACCGGATATTACTATACCGACTATAGCCGACTTAATCCGAATGACAAACTTGCTCCAAACATGTCAATTATAATTTTTAAAGTTCTGATTTGATTCGACTGATTTTTCGAAATAAAATATTTTCACCACATTTTGTAAGGTTAACCCTAAAAAAGGAAAAGGCCGACTCTTAGGCGTGCATTTATGCCATTTTGTATTTAAACGTTTGGCGGCAACGCTACGGGGGTCAAGCTGTGTGTCTTCCTAGATCCCACATAAGAGTTTTTACAAAATGCATATCTGGTTTTTTGTCCAGCTCCCATAGAATGCGCTGCCCAGGTTGGGGGGGAGGTTATGCCCACCATGTACATCTCAATCGACACAACCCACTGTGCCAAATACGCTGAGATATTTGACCCGCTACTGATGAGTATCGGCAGTTTGATGAATATCAATTGATATTTTGTAATATCCTGTAAATTAAAATTCTCATTATAATATATTTCATAAAGAAAAGTTGGCGTAATTTTCGAATATGAGATGGGTGAATAATTGAAATAGTAACTACAAGCAAATCTAAAAAAGACAAATTTATTTGTTCGAAATCAATCAACTCAAACTCGTATACCGTAAGAATTTTCGATATTAATGAATCAAGGTTTCACATTTATTTGAGAATGTTATTGATGACCAAAAATTGAAAAAAAAACACAAAATTATTCAAATTGTTGGCACCATGCAGCAAGAGCCTGCATATTCTGTCCCGCTTCCACTATGAACGAATACCAAGACAATTTTAGAATCCATACATTTAGAAGTACCTCTTCAGCATTTTACCTGTTTGGACGAATGGGACAGAAAAAATAGGTTTTGTAAGTCTCCACATTGTCCTTAAAATCAAGTTGGGAGCATTCTCTCAAATGACTACATGCACCTTGACCAAATGTCCCTCCAGTATTGACTGTACAATCAACGTCCGTATTCAAATCCGGATTACCCTAAGAAACACACAGCTTAAATCAACGAACGTATCGGATATGATTTAGCGGCGTAAAGAAATTCAATATTTTTCAATAAAAAGTGTGAAATCCTTAAGTGTGGCCTAGACAAATATATAAATCAAAAATATTGAATTCCGTCAAAATTGGGGCTTGATGGTATATGTAGGACTTCCGTGGAATGGTGCAATAGCATTCTGTGCACAGTTGAGTTTGCCCAATTGATTTCAAATGATGTATTTGAATTTGCCAACAACCCATAAAAATGTAAATTAAGATACATTTTAGATTGTAGGTAAATACCGATTCTGCAGCCGTCAGAGCAATTCGATAAGTCTTCGTTACGCCACCAAAAGTCACATCAATGGTGGGCCGTGATGAACTGAACCACGTGAGATCATCCAAATTTCCCAAAATTGTTCCAGTCGGACAATCTGTACCTACGTTAGGTTCAACTCTTCTGGCATCCAAGTTAACTTCTTGAGACTCGGAGACTCTACCCCTCAGCGTTGTTAGAGGCGGAACCAGAAACCTGTGCTGAAATTCGAAGATAATTTTTCAAGTATATTGAAGTGATGATTCGGTTGGAATAAGTCATTCTCTCATATTATCGGCACTCTGTTCAACAGATAATCTCATACCTCTAATGCCAATAGTGTAGCCGCTTCCTTTATGGTCGCATTTGGAGAAACCAAATCGGAAGCAATTAGCTGTTTTATCATCATATTTGCACTAATCTTCTCAACAGGAAACTCGGCAGATGAATATTGAATTGGTGCCTTCTTGATATCTGGTTTGAAGGTGAACCACACTTCCTTGGTAATGACTATGTTACCCTCTCGACCTATCGCTTCTATTACCACCGTCAATAGGAATGGCCCTGGTCCTGGGGTTATCCGCACAATTGTACCCGTCACAACGATTTCCATTCCTAGAACAGTAAAAGATCACCAGTATTGGGAAATGTTCAAAATAATTCAACAACTTCTGTGCCAAGTCTGCTCATGTTATCAGAACACAAAGTCTGAAGCAGAATTTTCAAAATTTATACATATGAGTAACACGGAATTTACGTCCATAACCGTAGTGTTGAAATAACAAACTGGAGTCCGTTAATTTTGATAGCATGAGCTTACCTAGTTAGGAGACGTTGCCAAGTTGTTTTGTGTGAGTGAATGTTACCTTACCTTCAAAGATTGTACCAACTTCCGTAATGGTCAAATTTGCTATGTCAAAGTCGTTTGAATTGTAGGAGATGGAAGTATTGGTCAAAACCGGAGCTGAGATTGAACGATAGAAATCCCTGAGTTGTTCCACAGCATCAGCGCCATCATGGATTTCCGTTCCAAAGCCGCCATTTCCAAGTGCAAGTCTCTCCAGAAAACTAAAATCAATTCCATTACCAAATGCTAAAGAGTACAACGGCGTGCTGTGCACGTTCCAGGCTGCAACGTTAGTGATAATTTGAGCAGGTTGCGCGTCCGATGGTGCCCCATCTGTTAGGAAAATAAGGATACTCCCGACGCCAGTCGGAAGTACGGGTTGTGATCGGGAGATGAGACTGGAAGTGTCTCGAAGCCCTCCGTTCATATTTGTACCACCGGTTGCCACGATTCTACCAATGTACGTCTTGGCTATTTCGATATTTTGAGGAGTGCAGAGGATAGGATTAACGGTGGTATTCGGCCAAATCTGTGATAATTTATAATGTGGTTAAACTAATACCATTTCTTTCATAGAAATCTTTTTTGTCAAGTAGAAATCCCGCGTCAATTATACTCACCACTGTACTGGAAGCAAAAGTGATTAAGTTACGTGCTTTCTCAACGGCAGCACTTTGATCGGCATGAAAAAATGAAAGAACTGGTCCTCGATTATCTGTGTAAAATATGAAGTAAATAAACTGCGTATGGTCAACAAAGCTCGAAACAACAATCGGCAAACACTGCCACTTCTGGTTGAAACGACGCGAGTGGTACTGCCACTTACAATAAAAATAATGATACAATAACAATCCAATAATACGAAGGAAATTACATAAGATAAATGAAGTACCGCCACTACAGAAGTCATACCCCAATGATGACTCAAAATATCAACAATACTAAAATATAGCATGGCGTTTCGGTATTTACGATTGAATCCAAAATACGGCATATATGTATAATTTCTTACTATAACTTCGCCTCCTTCGTCTTCATCTTGGGCCAAATTGTACTGAACCGTGTACTGACTCACTACGCATTTGCTGGAAGGATTCTCAATTCGAGAGGGATGCCAAATGACACCAGCTTCATTCACTACGGGTGGGCGCACGAGATCAGCATCATGTAAATCTTTAAACGGGAATTAATTATATTATATATAATTAGTTTACGATAGGTGCTGCTTAATATTTAAAAATGCTGCTGACACTTACTGAAGGGTATTCTGAAAAATGATATGTTTTTTGTCTCTTCAATTCCAACACTAATCTCCAAATCGTTAACTTTTCCAACAAAGTCTGAATTCAAGTACGAAGTTTGTTCAAAAAAACCAGATTTGCTTTCCAATACTTCCTCAACATCAATAGCCAAGTCAACTATGGAACCAGGTGGAAGAGTTGCATTAACGGAAAATAAATTTGCGTTTCGTACCCTGTCAAAATAGGTCCGCATTAAAATTATGCATATACGTCCTAGTTTCTGAAAATCTTACCACATTGCAGCAGTTGGAATGGTCGAGCCTGAACGTCGTATGACTTGACCAGTGTGTGATGATCCTACCATAATACTAAAATATGACAAGAACCACTATGAATATCTCTTCTTTATTTAATAGCGACATTGAGTACAGTAAGTTTTTAATATGACTTACATTTCATAACTTGAAACGAAGGCCTTGTTGGAAAAGACTAACTCGAAATTGTAAGGCACAGTGCACGTTGGATTCGGGTTACGAACTCTGACGCATGTGCGTGTCCTGGCATATCGAAATTGGATTTCTGTTGCGGACTGATAAGACAAAATTTCTGGAAGAAGAAAATTCTGACATGGCAACTCAGTGGTTGTGGGTGTAGTTCGAACGGTGGTAGTGGTAGTGATTGTAGTTGGACGCGTGGTTGTAGTTGGAGCAGTGGTTGTTGTCGGGCGAGTGGTTGTAGTTGGGACAGTGGTTGTAGTTGGAACAGTAGTTGTAGTTGGAACAGTGGTTGTAGTTTGGAGAGTGGTAGTTGTAGTGGTTGGTTCTGTCGTTGGTTCCGTAGTACATTGCGTAGTAGGTTCTGGAGTTGGTTCTGTTGATCGTGCGAAATGAAAAAGTACCTTGTCGAGTATGTCTGCACTGTTTGCGAACGGACCAGATGTTAACCTCAGAACGATTTCCTAAATAGCACATTTTATTTACACTAATTTACGGTAGAATTCAATTTGTTGATAACGCACAATACTAATTTGAGGACTGTTCACTGAACCGAGCTAATAGCGTGATTTTCCCGATAGATTAGAAGATCGGGAAATTCACGTGGGCTCATATTTGCATTTACTTACCGCACAAACTTAATTTTACTGCAATGTTTAAAATAATTTAATTTGTCAGCAAAAATGATATTTCGAAATGGTTGTGACTCATTGCGTTAGAGCAATAGGAAATTAGAACGTGCAAGAATTAGCTCAACCCGACAATCATGACGCAAGTTATGAAGTCGGGGATGTTCAAAACGTATATGTTATTTCGATAAATTGACAATACAAAATGACTTACGGAATGTATAGACAAATCAATGTCACTGAGGTCGTATGTCGTGTATTCCCACTTCGTGTTAGAAATTGGTGGCGCACCTCGAATAGGTACCGCTGTATCTGCAGCTGTGTATTTAATTCTAAGTACTATCTCTGCATCGTCTCCCTGGACGTAGCTCAGAACACTTAGTGATATTGGAATTTTGTCTAATCCACCTAATTTTGCAACGCTAATTGAAATGTCACATCGAGAATTCTCGCATGTAGACCAGAAACCGCCTGTAGCAGGATCCTGTGTGACATCTTTACAAATGTCTGCGTGGTTTTCAAAGTACATCGAGTCCGTACATGTACTGCCGGTGCCTTGAAAGGCTTTCAACTGATTCGAATTGTCTATTGAAACCATTCCGGGCGTCGCCGGATCTGTCGGTTCTGTTGTTTGCGTTTCACAGGGTCCAGCTGTTCGGACCACGGGGACGTCCGATAGTAGTGTACCTTAATAGTTAGCTTAGTTTTAGCTTTTGTTTAGATTTTCTTGGCTATCTATTATATTTGAAAATAATTTGCATACTCGTAATGTTATTGATGTATGTAATGCATTCTAAACTAAAGAGGTCAAGCTAATTATTTTCAAGTATTTTCAGGACTCAGTAATCTAAGTTCTAATTGTTTATGTTATAACCAGTCCATGCGTACATGGGTTAGCACGATTCTGACAGAGCTAGCCTAAGTGTACTCAGGTCGGCCTAAGTCTACTTAGGCTAGCGAATGTGCACCTAGAGTAGCCCAGCTATTGCTGGTCAAGTTAAAGTAAACTTGGGAAGAAGCTACATTTTAGAGGGTGACGCGTTATTTATTAACAGTTGACCGATTTTTGATGGAACAAGTAAGATATATTTTGTAAATATTAATCCAACGGCCGAATAACTAGTACTGGGGTCAAAATGTTGTTGAGACCGCAGGTAACTTAAGTTGTTTCCGCATACCAAACGATTAGAAACGTCTCAACGAAGATGATATCACGTCTAAGCGTATAGATTCCGCGCGTAAGCAAATAAGTAAACCAGCGGCTAAATGAATACTTTCTGCGGCTAAAGTTTTTCACCTCACAGCATAAAATATCAAGAATGAACAGGGAGGAAACACTGCGACGGACTAGCAATTTCATGTGTTCGATTAATCTTATTTGTGGCTTGAAAAAACTTAAAGTTAAATGTTTTAGTTGAGTACTAAAAATTAAACATAATAGTGTTAATACCCTTTACCTTTACATCTTTTCAGTCGGAATCAATTGTCACCTACTGATAATTCAATGATTCATCTTTGATGTTTTTGTTGTGTGGGCTATGATTTTCGATGACTTAAATAAAATTACATCCAATCTAATCCAATCCAATCACTTTATTTGGCGTCGGAATTAATTTGTTAAGCCGCGGTTTCTATTCGTTTAGTCACTGAATTTTTATTTCTCGTCATATACTAATATTTAAGATGCGAATTGAAGTACTTAGCCGTGATCTCTATTCGTTCTGGTAGTACAATTTTTATTTATTATGCAACCTAATCGATAGCCCGAGCGACTCAAATCTTGAGTAGTGTAATATAAATGAAGAGGCGTGTATGTACTTATTATGCCATGTCAATAATTATTTATCGGCTAATCTAGACATTTAGTCGAGGATATATTTCTTAGTCGAGCTTTATTTATTTATCCGCGTTTCATTTCATTTCATTTAGCTGCGGTTTCTAGCTGCCACGCCTTAGTTTTAAATCACACCCATAAAAATTGACCGGACAATGACCACCCCTGGTCGAATGGTCGAAACTACAAATGTCTGACTGTGGTTAGCACTTTCAACAATTATTGTAGTTATTTCTACTGTTAATCTCTGTAAGGGCTTTTAAACGAATTTGGAGGGGGTTGTGATGTACAGAAATGATTGTCTCCATAAAATTGCACAGTTTGGAATTTTTAAGTGAAGTTATATTAGAAATCACGTTTCAGTGTTTGATCAGAATTGTCTGTCGATAGAGTTTATTGCCAGAGTGTCGTCCTCATGAACAGAGCAAGGCTCTTTCTTTAGTAAATGTACGTCGAATTGCAAGAAAAAAGCGTCTAAATGCAAAAGGCAGAAGGATTGCGGAATAGCAAGTGTCACGGTGCCAACACATCGCAATATGCACATAAGGAGTGATCTTTCATTTCGTAACTTGCATTTTTAGACATGAATTGTACAGCACCGTTGCTGTGTTTTTGATAAAAAAATCGTCATTTTCAGACAACAAAAATCCCTTCAAATTATTCTTGAGACCGTCGTTAACGTGATCAACATCTGGAATAGGTACGACCATAGTTGAAAGATGTTAACAGCTATCAATCGCAGTTTGCGAATAGGCACCGTGCGCTCGTTAGAGGCGCTACTGTTTACTTTTCAAAAACGAAAAGCTGTCTTAAAATTCCCCCCTCTTATGCTCTTATGGAAATTAACATTAAATTTTTTTTTACGACGGCTGAGAATTCACTTAGAAATTGAATTATTCTGTGCTCTCTCTCTCTGTTCTCTCTCTGTTCTCTCTTCATCGAATGATAGTATTTCTTTCACTAATAATGAAGGTTAGATAACCATAACCTTCCCCAATTTTGAACTAAGAATTTTCA
>JAQFYE010003825.1:0-14447 GCA_034694305.1 Protaphorura glebata
ACAGACAGACAGACAGACGGACTGGGCATCCGCAATAAGTCATTTACTCCGTATATTACGTCGCACGACTTAATAAAGTGCCCGGATTTGGGTATACGTCTACGGTTGGGTGGTAGAATTTAACGTGTTGGTTGTTTATTGTGGACTGACTGCACGGCATGGGACCGAGACAGCATTACACGATACTCTACTCAGTCAAACTAGAATGTAAACGAATTTAGTTCAAATCAAATTGGCGCCTTCGCACGGCAGACACAGTAGATTGATTGTGAGTAGGAATAATAACAATGACACGGCTCGACTCACGCGATAATGCAGTGAAACAAAATATTATTGTTCCAGACATTTCAAATTATTCAAGAATTATATGAAATGTTTTTGAATAATATTATGTGTTTTCTAAATCTAAAGTTTCGATTTATTTTCTTCTATCCGTTCGGAGGTTGCCACTGTAAATGGACTTATCTTCTACGGATGTTACTGAATACTGAAGCCCATTTGCCCGTGGAGTCAAAGAATTTCAAAATTGTACTCGTCGCTTAATTTGGAAAAGGTCGCGCACAAAATTTCTTCGGTTCTCAAGAAGGCGTTCCCAAAATGCCTTCTGTTTTAAAGAACAATTTCTTCTCTTTTCAAATGGACGTATCCAGAAAAACCAGATTCTTCAGGAGAGCGGAAAAACTGATCTAAACTTCAGTAATCCGTCACGAATTACAGTTTAATCAACAAAAATCGACTAAAAGTATGGACACGCAATTCGAAATTAGAGTTTTGGAAATGTCTCAGCGCAAAGTAGAAAATCCATAGAGTTAGCACCCCTTATAATAGAGTGGAAGACGACCGGAAATCAACAAACTCCGGCGTCCTCACTCCGAGAGATACGAGTAAAGTTACTTTTCAAATATCCATGGCGATTTGATCAAATTGGAATTTATTCATGAAGAACAGCTGAAAATGAGTTCAGACAAATCCATTTCCCTTCGCAACCTCTTGTTCCGCCGCCCCAAAATGAAGTCAATCTGGTCAAAATGTCGGGAACATAGTTTCGAATTTTCACGAATCGGCAACTTCCGTTTACCGCTGCCTTCGTTTGCGATTTCAACAAACGAATTCCACTTCTCCTTGGATGTCGGATTTAATGGAAAACGGTAGACTGGAAAACGGTAAATAAAAAATAATAATTGGGGAAATACAGCAAACTAAACTTGTGAGTGTGCGAATTTGAATTTGGGCGAGGAGAAATCACGAGGAATGTGGTTTGTGTCTTCCACATTTTTATTTTCTCTTCTGCGCATGAGAGAGGAAGAGAAGTACAAACACAACAAAACGGCGAGAGATCATTCGGTTTGTTCCGGGGTGAATGACCTCTTTCTCTTCAAAGGTGATGGTTCGCCAACTTTGGAAAACGACAAGAAACGAGATAGAGAGGCAAAGAGAAGTACAAAATCTTTCTTTCGTCAGTAGCCTTTGTTTTTCTTTGAAAGACAAGAGAAAAAACGAGAACTTTTTTGAGATTAAAGAGAAAAGTAAGGTAAAAACGAAGGGAAATAAATTTGTCAGAACTCATTTTCAGCTGTTCTTCATGAATAAATTCCAATTTGATCAAATCGCCATGGATATTTGAAAAGTAACTTTACTCGTATCTCTCGGAGTGAGGATGCCGGAGTTTGTTGATTTCTCGAAAATCCCCATACCTTTTCCACTCTATTATAAGGGGGTGCTAACTCTATGAGAAAATCTAGATACGCCTTTTCCGCAAAGTGCTCTACTAATACTAGTAATATCGCCCATTTCTGGCAACTTGGCCTAAACAGGTCGGTTTAAGTTCTTTCGCCAGGACGTTTCGAAATGAAACAAGGCGGTTAAACTTTGAATCCCTCATGCAGCCCTAAGTATTTGGTGGTTACTTACGGGTTCTTCTTTGAACACGTAGTATTATTTTCTTGAATTAACAAAATCGGAATCTCATTTTTTCCCAAAATCCGTTTACGTCCATTTGAGAACAGAAGGTATTTTGGATACGCTTTTTTAAGAACGGAAGGAATTTTGGATACGCCTCTTTGGGAATAGAAGGTATTTTGTTTACGACCTTTCCCAACTTATTAGACGATATTGTGTCTGTAACATTATGTATCCTGCATGCTAAGCTTGCGGAATATAATATGTAATACGCACAGGCATAAATGCTGTGGTTTTTGACTGGTGGCCATAGTGGAATTTGAGTCGATGAAGTATATAAATAGAAGAAACTGGGTTTATACGCTCTCATTAATGTCTTTTTCAGGAAACAAATGTGTTCCATAAAATTGGAGCTTTGGGAAATGTATTCCAGAGATTGACACGATGCGTGCATGTACATGCATGGTGGTTTTATTGCCCACTTACTAGTACAGTACAGTACAGCACGGAGCTGCCTCAGCCGAATTTGCCATTTACGAGGACGATGTATGCCCAATTTATTAAACCGACGAAGAGTCCTGACTTATTTTTATACGTTTAAAGTTTTTTCTTGTTTGCTTTTTTATTGGTAAACTCGGTTGCTTGGGTTCGACGTGAATATGAGAGGGATTCGGGAAATTGTTTTTCTACGATTCGTAGTAGTATATTGAAATACAGAAGGGAAATAGAAAATGCGAAATGACTCTCCGTATAGAGGAGTAAAATGGATCTGACTCATGACAGGAGTATTTTATTTGAAAATCCTCTGCTAATGCAATTAAACGAGTTCCGATCGAAACCAACACATACTGCAAAACATATGTACGTACATTTGCATACTCCAATCCTTGCGAATCCAAAGTTATTTTAAGTTGGGAGTATAGAATGGAGGAGTTAATATTGACAAGCAATTCTTAACATTCAATCTACTCGTTCACATTTTTAGAACTATGCGATGAACAGCAAACAAATGTGCAGAATACCACGCCTAATTTCTAATTGACTCGGAAGCTGCTAGCAAATTCCTCCATGTGGTTCTTTCATTACACACAAAACAAGTATTTCTGAAAATTCTACCCCATATTAGCATTTAGTACGGAATCCACTCTTTTCCAATTTCCATTTTCATTTCAAACCGATTTCATTTGCAGTAAAATTAGAATGAGAATGACAAAATAGCCTTCACTTTGCTAACCTTGAAGGTGATATTAATTTATTTGAAGAAATCATATCTGCTCTTGTCCTTTCGTGTGCATTACTGTTGCATTTCCTGGCAGTTGTTGGAATCCTTGATTCCCTTTTACCTTTTCTACTTGGAATAATGTACCTTTTTTCTGATGCCGCCGGCCTCAAAAATTCCCAAAGTTCAAAAGTTGGAAAGAAAGTCATGAAACTCGAACCTGTTAACCCAAACTTTAGAGGGAAGTAAAAATTTTCAATAGAATCCAACTATAACGAAGTAAGCAATGTATCAGAAAATTGAAAATTTTCTTGTACGAACCGAAAGACCACCAATTTTACTGCGGCAGTGATTTTCGTTGAAGAAATGTTTTTTTTTCTGTTGAGATATTGAATGGATTAAAACATAGGCGTAGGAAGGATTAATTTTATGGGATATTTTTCCTAGGTCTAAGTGAAGGAATCTCTCATTTTCTCAATAAGGGCGGTTTAATATCTACAACAAGAAGTGAATAGCGCGAGGGGAGACTGACGTTTAAAGAAGACGGAGCAATTTAATCATGTCCTGTCCTAACCTGATAATTTCATTGAACATTTCACCCAACTTAAACAAGGCAACCTTAAACCATTATGGTCGGGCCGCACAACACAGGTAGACCGATCCTCATTATTTCTCCTCTATTAATAATAATTGACAACAATAACAACGCAATTAAGAGCGACCGTCCTTCTGTCCTCATCAATTTCACTTTGAACCACCCATCATCGCCTTTGCAGAACTTCACTTTAAACATTGTACACATTCATCAACAAAATGAGCGTCTTTGTATATATCATTCTGTAGAAAGCGTTTTCACGGTTATCTCTTTTAAGCCTTTCCCAGGAAACTGGATACTCCCATATATTTTTTGTTGCAAACTTGTTGCAATTACAATCATTTCCTCGTACCTGCCAAGACTTACAAAGTTCTAATTTTCCTTGCCGTTACAAAACAAGACGGATGATCGGATGTGTAATGTGTAGTCACGGACTAAGTCACCGAATCGGATCACCGGATAATATTACAATAGCAGTTGTGCTGTGCCAAACACAACCCTTCTCCCTTGGGATTTAAATAATCGCAAAATGCACAGGTAGCAGGCAAGAGAAATACAAAGTTCTTTTGGTGACATATTATAGGGTGGAGACGCATTTTCTTAAACATCTTAAGTTTAAATAGACTGTAACATGGATAACGTATGGTTGTGCTTGTGGTAATATAACGATCAATTGTGCGGTAAATCGTTATGATTTGGAAATTTTTTGGAATTTCCAAGAGGAATAAAATATTTCGGCTTTAGGTTATGAAAAATGTAGGTTCGCAGTTTTTCCGATCTATGTGTATACAAATCTATAAAAGTACACTGTTTATTTAAGAAAGTCTGGCTATATGAAAGAATCTGGTTGTATCTACAGTGAGGGCGAAAAATGAATTTGAATCTGAAAGGCAAATTGTACCCATGGATTCGGATTTATTTTTTGCATGAGTTTGGTTCTGATTCAAAAGGATTCTAGAATTTGACTTAGCGTTCCTTATCTCATTCCATTGGTCCCGTCGTTTTACTGTCTCTTAATAGGAAAGAATGGGGGATCTGTGCAGTCATCCGTAGTAATAGACAAGAATATTTTCTAAGTATCACACAAAAGCTGACACCACAGTCCTCCACAGGATTACTTGGCTCACTCGTCGAAAGAAAACGTCCGTCGGTCTTTTGCGAATTGCGAATCTCCAGTCTACTCCCATCCAGTCGTTTCGGACTTTGGGTTACTTAGGACCAAGAAACGAAACATTAGAGTCTACACTGTAATCTGCACTTTCACGACGGAAAAAAGCACTCAACATGAAACTCTCATATTCTTTGTGTTAGAAATTATTGTCCTAGATGGCCCATAATCTAATGAAATGCCACTTTTTCAGAGTCATTAGTCTTGACTTCATAGAGCGACGATTTGCTAAAGCACAGAGCTAACTTGTTTAGAATTTTTTTGCATTAGTATTCCAACAATGTTAGGTATTTACAAAATTCAGTGAAAGTTGAACTTTCTCAAATTGAAGGACGATATAGATTTCAAAAAATGAAATTCCTATTCAAAACCTGGGTGTACAAGACTAATTCTCCGAATTCATACTGAATTGATTTAAAAAGTTGCATCGCTCGTCATTCCTTCACTACTTCGTCACATTCTAATAAATAACCAGTACCAATAAAGTAAATCAGATTGTATTCGGTTGTCTGTATTGTCGGTATGAGTACTTCATATTTTTATGCACAATCTTACTCTTACGCTGGTTCAAGAAAGTGACCAGTAAAAAAAGACATATTTGTGTGACGAATTTTTGTAAATTAAGCAACTCAAATTCATCCGGTGTTAGTTTCATTCTAAATTCCGTTTCTCGCTTTTGGTTTCTGATTTTTACCGTATTACTTTAAGTTTCAGTTTCAACAATAGACTGCTTTTACAAACTTTGGATACTCTGTCACCGCGCCCGGAGTCTACGTCTTTTGTGGTTCTTCCTAAGCGTGGCCATAGGGAATCATTTCATTGAATTCAGGAGAGAATGCGTATATAAACGGTCTAGGGTTCAAATAAAATAAGCATTCGGAGAGTGAGATTGGAGTCGGAGTCAAATGGGGTCTTATTAAAGAGCTAAAATTTGAATTTGAATGAGCAGAGCATATAGTTAGATTGGGAGATTGCTACAAGAGAAGATCAAAAGAGATTTTACTTCACTCGGCTAATGTGTTCTTGCTTGTATAACATTTTCCTGATTTGGTGGCGGACCCGCTGCCGTAAGTCCAAACTTGGCTCGAAAAGTTTTTCTTTTTTAAAATTTTCTTACAAGGGAGTAAAAAAAATTAAATAGGAAGGACGATTTCTGAAAAACGAGTGAATATTTGCTTCGAATTCATTGAAATTGTCTTGTGCGTTGAGAACTTTTGCGGCCATTCACATATCTAGTCTCGTCAGCCGTTTACGATTTTCTAAACTTTCCCAAATCTAGTTTTACTGATGGCAGTTTGCTTTAATGCTATTACATTCAATCGCCAAATTACATCGAATCAAAAATCAAAACTCTTGGAATAAATAAGTTAATTCGAATGTTAGATAATTAGTCGAATACAACAGAGGGGAAACAACCAGGGAATAAAATGAAATTGAAAAGTGACATTTCCCTGTGTACGACGGTGAATCTGTAATTTGTAAATATTTAATCAGGAGAACGGTTATCAGGAGACCTGTTGTCAGGAAAATGGTTGTGGGAAGAACCAGACACGTTTATCAGTACCTTCTGATTTTACAAACATTTCTGGAAATATGAAATACTAAAGAGCGTATCTCAATCATCACACAATTGCCATTTAGAATTGTTTTTTAATGACATAATGATATATTTTGTGTTTGCAACCCTCTCGTGTCTGAGTTATCTGACGACGTCACTTCTTCCTCCTTGAGTTTCTAAGAACTGATCCTTTGCTACCCGTTTCTGCAGACAAGCCGGCACCACTTGGAACCTAGGGAGCTCTCCTTCTGAGATTCACCGTAGCAAAGGCCAAAGGATAAGGACAAGATATGACATGTCTGGAAGATATTGACTCCTTGAAAAATAAATATAAATGACTGACAGTAAGAGCCGACTTGATGTCATCCGGAGTGCGTACTATTTCTTCAAAAGCAAATTTCTCGTGACATCTCGAAAATCCATTCAAAAGAGCTCCTGTCACTTTTCCATACAATTCAATAAGACTTTCTTCTGAAGCTTCTCTTATGGGGTTTCCTATTTTACTCCACCAACTGAACAACACAACACTCTTTCACAACACTTACGTGTATAGTAAAATCATTAACAACCGGTTAATTTGCTTTAGCTCGTGAGCAGAATAAATCACACAATGAAATTCTCAGCAAGGAAATAGCGGACTTGCTTTCACCGTTCGGTACTGCGCTGCGTTTTTATTCTCTCCTTTGATTTTTTATTCATTTCAATTCTTACAAATTTTAATTGAGTGTGTATTGTAGAGGGACGCGCATAACCTTTGGCTCCTTAGATATGCGTTAAGATTCTCTACAAAATGCATAGTTCACTTTTTCCCCCTACTCTCCCAGTTTGGGCTGCTGAGGGAGGGGGGGCAAAGGTTATGCCTGACCCTGTAGTTTTATTTGATATCGCGTGTGATATGAGACAAATCTGTGTAGTTTCGACAGTGCAATTTTAGGATTGCTTGAAGCTGTATCCTCTCCTGTTATTAAATCAAATGATGGGTCATGCGTGCGTGCAAGACGTGAAGCGTCAAGAGGACATACTCTCTGATGAATTATTCTCTGTCAAACACCAAGGGAAGGCTCGAGAGCTAATTGAAGTGATTGCATGGTTGATTCTCACTTGTTTTATCAATAGAACAACGCGACGTGTCTCTCATGTTTAAACTTACAGTCCAGAATTCAATGCTGATTGAGGTGAAAGTCAACGATTTCTTCAAAGTATGACGTCTTTAATAATTCAAACAGTCGGCCGTAACGTGGGAATAGCTGGCACTACGAAATTATGACAAACACTAAACTTAGAGAACGTTACTCGTCTCAACCCCAACGAACGGCTAACGGACCATTAAAATTTTATTTCTTCCAAAGTTTTATGTACGTCCGTGAAACCATTTCAGGAGCCCGCGAAACGGAACAACCTATGAAGAATACGTGTAGTATCTGCAACTGTAAGTACTGGTATTTTGTGTAGTCTTACTATACAACCAATAATTAAAAACTCTCTAAAAGGCATTATAGAAATGCACCCAATTAAAATAAAAGTAGAATATCAGCAAAAAATGAGTTACCTGCCATATAAAAATGTAGAATACTCTCTGAAAAACAAGGAGGATCCTATTTTAAAAAAAATTGTTTAGCAAATAGAAAATAAATGTATTAACTCAGGAATTAGAGCCAGTTTCTGAAATGGTTCCCTCTGAAGATGCGAGTTTTGTGAATTTAAGCTGGCATTTTTTAGGACAGAAAAGTTACTCGAAGGCTGAGACATCGATTGTATGTCGAACACATAAACGAGAAGAAGACAAATTTTTGAACCAGGATTACCTAAACTGCCATAAGACTTGGAGTAAAACTGGTCAGTCAACAATACGAGGAGTACGTAAAATAGAGATAAAATGAACGAGTGTTATGCTCAACCTTAGTTCTGCCGTTTAGTTCAATTCCAGGTTCAATATAAAACTACAAATTTCATTTACAACCATTTGGAGAATGAAGATAAAGTTTAATTTCGGAGACAAAACTTTCACATCCATCGTGTCGGATGTACAATGTGCAATGCAGACGGTAAACGACTTTCAACATCATTTGAACTCTCTTTGTACTTTGCGCAATGCAACAATGCAATGCAATCTTGTGTTTTGAGATAGACAAGTGGAAGACAGAATAGATACAGTTCTATTGTTCTAAACTCGGTTATTTTGTTCCTGACTTCAAATCTCGTCCTAATCCAATCAACATTATGACAAACGTGTAAAATTACGTCACTAAAATGTTTGTATTCACCTTTCTACTCATTTTTGAAGCGAAAATTGACTTCAACTTTTCAGAAAGTATCATTAATTTCCAAGTTCTGAGCAGTTAAGTTGGTACTGTTGGTTTTGCCTGGTTTTCATGAAAGAGGTGGTAGGTGGTAGATACGCCTGAATAATTCAGTTAAACTTTTTCAAATTATTCGTTTTCCCTCGAAAGAGAGTTCGCAAGATAATTTATCTTAGTTATTGCATGAAATTTGCAATTCCACGAGACAGCATTTTACTTTTATCACCTAGGTTCTTGTGAAGATGAGAAAAAAGCATATTAATAAAACTTTTTGTTTTCTTGTTTACATTTATTAAGTGGAGGTTTTATCTGGCGTGGGAGTCTTTTAGGCTTAGTAGTTTATTTTTACTTAAATACGATAGACGATAGTAGATTGTGATATTTCCTTCGAGTCAATTTTATATACAATTGTGTGATGAATGTATTATTAACCTGATTTTGTTGAATTGAATAAAAAAATTAATTAAATCTTTTAAAACTCAAGTTAGCTGCAGTGAAAATACGCAACAAAGTAAATGTGCTGGCAAAATCTAGTCCAATACAGCTAACAAGGGGTATGGCCGACACGCAGTTCACCGCTGCGTTCGTCAACTTTACGTTCACGTCTTTACATAGCGGGCTAGTATTAACTATAACATTAATTTTGCTTGAACATACAAATATAAATAGCTTTAATTGCTTAATGAGAATTTGAACGGAGTGAGCACTATGAGAACATCCCTGCTCGCTTTCATATCGTGAGTCTATTTGAGAATAAAGTCAAGGCAAGCCAACTCCACCGAAAAAAGTTCGATGGATAAAAAGTGAAAACTTCAACTTTAGTTCTTGTACCCGCAATTTTGTTGAGTAAAAACAAATAAACTGCGAGCAGTGAAGATGCAAAAGGCGATCTGATAGAGATAAAGAGAGAGAATGGTAATTGATAGTCACTGACCGCCGGAATTTGTATTGAGTCGCAGATGAAAGACAGTCAGTGGCCGTCCAAAAGTGTTGTGGGGTGGAAGGAGACCGGTACCGACCGCCAGAAGGTCAGAGAAACGAGTCGCAAGCGTAATCGGAGAAAACGTTTGACACTGAACTTATACTCCATGGTTGAACCTGATGCCACAAGTTACTGCGAACCGGATGTCAATCGCTGGTCTCAGATATTGTCCGAAAGAGCCAAGGACCCCTTGATAACGTATGCCAAATATTAAGACATTTCGTCAGTTAATGAAAGGAGTATAATTGGAAGCGCAATTGTACAATAAGTTTGACACTTGTATGGTTGTCAGGGTGTTGATTGCACGAGGCGTAGTTGAAAAATAAACAATTAGCGAGAGAAAAGGTACAATCGACGCTCAACCGTTTAAATAATTTTATTCACAAATTTCCGCTGGCGATCTCAATTAAGTTGATTTAAAAGTCCTTATTTTGTCAAAAAAAACAACTTGAAAAACCCGGAGCTACGGCCCAAGGGTCATACAGGGTGTTTATTATCTCTCAGACTACTTTGAAACTTCTTTTTAAAATTTTAATATTTTAAGATTTCGAAATTTATTTATTTCGTGAAATTTTGAACTTGACTTTTTTTTTTCGAATTTAAAAAAAATTGTGCACCGACTTTAACAAATATGTAATTGAGTTAGCGACGCTCAAAGTTTCAAAGTAGTCTGAGAGATAGTAAACGCCCTGTACATGTCAAGTTTGAACAGAATAGGCTGAGAAACGTGGACACTAGAGTCGCCGCAGACACACAGGCGGGCACACACCATGGACCATTGTATACCTCAGTCCGCCTTCTGCAAAGAAAATTGGATCTGAAGATAGAAGACCTACTACGTATGAAAGAGTGTGACGATTTTTACACGTAAGAGCACGGTGTGTAGAAGAGCACGGACGGGAGCCAGTGCGCCTTATTTTAACCCGTAAGTACTTCGGAGTTAGGATCCTTGTTTGGGTGAATGTGTCGCGATAATAGCATTGGCGAGATGCGCATTTCCTAATTAAAAAATTAGAAGTGGAAATATTTCATTGGTACACTTCAAAATGCTTTTTTTCCAGCGAACATTTCATACCACGTATTCTTCAAAACAAGATATTATATTGCATTTATTGAGCCGTGCTCGGATGTGGCTCTGATCAAAGTATGATCTCAACTGTTTATGTATAGCATTCTGCGTACATCTTGAACATCCAGTTCATCTGAGACTTTTTTAATTACAACTCTTTTTCTAAATTCATTTGCAAAATCGAGTTCTGATTTCTGTACCCGCTTTGATGTGGCTCTTACTGACCATATTTTCTATAGCACTAATTATCATTAGAAGGAAATATAGTATAAACATGAACACGTAGTTACTCGTACCATGCATGGCGAGTGCGCTGCGCTAATTGCACACAAACGTCTAAGAGATCTTAAGAAACTTTGATGATTCGAAAGAAGACTCAGGGGTTTAGCCAAGCATGTCAACGTCGAATTTATTAGAGAACCCAGCCTATTCAATTCAAGTCTCACTCAAGAGACGAAGAGACTACGAACGTGAATTGTTAGTAGTCGTTGAAAACCGCTTTAGAGAAATTGGCTTGCTTTTCCGTCATCTTCTTCCAAAATTCTTATCAAAGCAAAGCTCTGGCATCGGCATCGACTGCCAACCACTTGACTCCAAAAGCAAACGTGGCGACAACGACTACGACGAAGGATTCACGAAGTTTGCATTCATATAGTGTATGTAAGCATTCTTCTTCAAACTTCAAATGTTACACTTCAATAAATCGACAAAGGTAAGAAGTTTTCACCCGATAACAAATGTGACAATTGAATGAACCGCTAACCCTAGAAAAGCATTATTGTCATTAAAAAGAAAGTAATAACATGATGTAAGCAACTCAGGACTTTTGAAACTTCTGGAGACACGTGTTTGTAGGACCACAGTGTGTACGCCTAGACGTGAACCCAAGTGTAGAAGTTTCTAGAATTCAATAGAATTAACTAGTACAATTTGCAGAGTTGGGTCGGATTAAATTTATTAGATTTTGGAAGGGGAAGAGAAGTTTAATAATTGGATTGACTCAGTTATGCAAACACTCATCACATGCATGACGAAATTCACTCTAAATGAGGAAGGATACATCTTCCAAAGTCCAACTCTTTCCCGACTATCCCGAGTCCTTGGTTCATTTTAAACTTTGTTAAGACATTTGACTGCGCGTATGTAAAAGTAGACAGTAAGGTCGAACTTCACTGTATACGATCAACGGAACCAACCTGAACTTAGAAAAAATGTTTTTAAGGGTGGGAAGTTTGATAAAGAAGTATTTGTGACTACAATGTAAAGTAAAGCAAAGTAAAGTTAGCTTTATTAACGGGACAATACGAGCCATCCGATTGAAATCAAAATCAGTGATACAATATAAACAATCCGGAATACAAAGTATAAAACCATTGCTCCTCCGTCAGAGTCACAAATTAAATACTTTCTGCAGGAAGTTAAATCTTAATTAATAATTAACATTAGCCATCAAAATTATGTAATTACCCGTTTCTTATCAATCAGTTCAATTACATATTTAACGAAGGTAGTCAATGTCATTTTGCCAAAATTCCGTACACTAGGAAGAGCATTCCACTCCATACACACCCCGTGCTGCGGAGAATACACCCTAATAGCTTTATTACACTGAGAAACTGACACTCTGCACTCATAACGTGCGTAGCTGTTTTATTAATGTGTGTATGAATGATGTTCTGACTGTAACTCCCGGCTTAAATAGATTTAAAGATTACTAGCTAGCAGCGCGTGCGAATAAAAGGTTTTCAAGTGTGGAATCAACATCACCAGTTCCGGGGGTTTCGCTTTACGTTTGCTGTATGTTGCAGGGTAATTATTACTCTAATTTAACCTCAAAAGTTCATTCGTTTATAAGTGGAGTCGACCGCAATGGGCCTATTGGTGGCTTAGTCGGCATGATCTAGATGGCTTGGCAGTACCTAATTGTTCCCCTAGACCTCCTCCTTAACATACATACATACATACAACCTCAAAAGTTCGTATGATAAATATTTAACCTATTATGGGACCGAATGAATTATTTTGTTGAAATCCCATAATATATTATCGAACTTATTAACTCAAAAGGTGAATATCAGTTCTCGTTGATATTTTCCAGCTGCAACAAACTGATTTCTTGAATATATTAATCAAGAAGAAAATATCGAATGTATTTCGTGATGAAAATACAGTACAAGTGACTTCGATACTTTGATTTGAATGAACACTTTAGCCAAGGAGCTTAAGAAGGGGATTTAAGTTTTCCACGCAAAGAATAGAAAAACTTGAGATATCAACTTTAAGAACCCACAGAGATGACGAAAGTAGACGTATGTGATACTACAAACTACACTACGCGACGGCTCGCATCGGTTTTCTTTCACATATACTTACTCCCACGTACACTTGATAACGAGGGCAAGTTGAGAAAAGAGAGAAATGAATACATTAATTTATTTTTATATGGATTTCATGAATCTGATGCGATGCCTTTAAGTGAAATCAATAAAAATTGTGTAAGATTTTTTTTTATTTTCCTTGCAAAGGTGTACACACGTACAATTTGCACGTTAACGGGTTTCACCAATGTAGAGCAGTAAATTTGTTTAGAGCGTACATACCATTTTGCCTTAGGGCTCGTTTGGGCACAACACTATGAACTGTTGACAATGACTCCATTCACAGGTTAACTCTTTCGTATCAGCAAATAGCAGCACCCTCCCTACTCAAGTAGATAGATGTGAGCGTAGACAAATTGTTTCATAGTCTTTGCATGAATTGTTTCACGTCGGCTTTTGGCCGCTCCCTCCCTTTGAACACAGACACATTTATAAGTCAGACACACAACATACAATCGCTGTCCGATAGTGCTGTTTCGAAATACTGGGTTTGACAGTAGGGCATTCGAATAGCGTAAAATGTTACCATTCAGTTAGTAATTTCAGCGGTTCATATGGGAGAGTCACTTGTAGTCACGGATGTCATTGGAACTTGTAGAAACAAAGTTCTGCCACAGTCTACCGAAATGATAAAAAATGCTTTTAAATTGAAATCACGAGTTCGGGAGATATTGCTAGTGATTAATTCCAATTTATCATCTGGTAGGGCTTGGGGTTATGAACAATCCAATCCATGCCAACTGGAATTGAGATGTGCGTGGGATGATGTAAAATCCAGTATTCCCCGTAAGCTATTTGACTACATTTTGAGACACTCTGTGAAACTAGCGGAACAAGACATCATTATTCTGTCATCTGTAGTCGCGTCGCAACTTCACGGTTCTGTGCTCTCATGCACAAACCATGACGAAAGAGCTTTACCGCGGATTAATTGATATACACATGCACTTGGTCATCTACAATTTTATTCACCTTATTTCCTTACGCCTTCTAATCCTAGGTTGAAATTTATCGCTCACAAATCTCATGATTCCACAGAAGGAATGTCTTGTACACGATCTCTCCTCGCTCTCCGTCCGAGATTTGAGTGAGACATAAAACTTATTTCTGAAAGTTAGAATGATTCAGTAACTGTTTAGTTTCCTAAGTCTAGGTTTTTCCAGGGTGTCTTCTTTTTTATTTGGCCACCTATCAATTGCTCCCCTCTCTTTACCGTGCGAGCTAGAAACTTGAAATTTGGAACATATACAGCCCTTAAAGAGTTCTTCATGAAAAAAAA
>JAQFYE010003826.1:0-14444 GCA_034694305.1 Protaphorura glebata
CCCTGGCCAACCTAACGGACAATGCTCGAAACATTTTTTCGTACGACTTCTTCTTAGTTTACAACTATTTTATTATTGGTTGCCCATGAGGATAAATAAGAATTGAAAATCTTAGATTCATTTTTTATTTCTTTTTTAAATTTGAAAGAGACACTTCCTCTTCGTATTGTAGATGCATTTATATCTCTTTCTTTTTTTAGTTAGTTAAGTTCTTTTATTCAGGTCAAGAAAATTTTTATCACCAATTGCGCAATATCGCGTAACAATTTTAATTTTTACTCAGAATTACAGAATTGAGATAACCTCTAATTCTTTAGAATACAAAGTACAACTTGAAACCAGGTCAAGTCATTATAAATACAGTCCTGAGTTCATTGAGTTCTAATTAACATTCTTATATTTATTGTTATGTCCATGTGTTGAGGGTTCGGTAACTCAAGTAAACACGGCGAAGAGGTTGCTTTAAACATGTTTCTTCTGAGTTTTTCCTACGATGCACCAGAAATACCTTCCCTAAGCGAAATGGTAAGCTAGGCATTTACTAAAAAGACAGGTGGGTGTTTGACCATACAGGCGAAGGACGTACTTTGTTTACACTTTATTTTGGTCACATTCATTCTATTCACTCCGTGGACTCCATTCTCCATTTTTGTACGTACATAAGATCATGTAATTAAGATTACACAAAACTCATCATCTGTGGAAAGTATTGACACTATTTGCATCCCAGGCATTTCACCCACTTGTTGGTTTTGTTCATTCCCTTGTACATATTCGTATTCTAATTTTCGCCATGTTTGTTTTTGTCAACATTGGACGATTTCAATCCATGATAGAGATTTTCGAGTTCCCCGTGTCTCGAGAAGGGCTCAGCTCATCACGTACAGATCTCATTTCTGATTACAATTTTGGTCGATTCTTTACTTTCTTGGGCCGAAGTGGTAAGTTTTCGACATCCGTCTGGGTATAATCTCCTTTGGACCACGATTGTTGAGAAAAACTTCCAGTGGAAAAGCGTAATTTTGATTGGATGAAAAACAATTTGCCATGAATATGCATTTTTTAAATTTACTGCGTTCACCATTTGTTTCTGCGAATTAAGTTGTGTCGCAGGTATGGAATTAGAAAATCGCTCATTTGACACGTTTGGTTAAATCATCAGTCCGCAAGGAGAACCCTAAAAATTTACTGAATCATATCAAAAATATTGTGGTGGATTGTCTATTGCAAAGTGGTTCATAATAATGCACTCCTCTACTGCGACATGGAGGTTTTAGGAGGAAATTAATTTTGTAGAGAATTTAATTAGGAATGCGTAATGCAATTCAATACGCAATCACAAACTTTACGAGCGTGGAGTTAGCCCCGATGCCCCAAAGATGTACGAGAAATTTTATTAAAATCAATACTAGGCGAGTCGAATGTTCAGAAGGCGATACTACTTTGTTGCTAAAACCAGATAGAATTCTCTACAAAATGTATATATGTCCAACATTTTACTGGATTTGGATTTTACCAGAACCAAAACAAAAACAGCTGTAGAAGGTACATTATAATATGTACAATTACAAGTACGAGGTTATGAACTATTCTGTACAAAAACTTAGTATCAGTTGCAAATTTATTGACAACCCATTGTTCCAAAGTCAACACTGGGACTATCGGCCTGGATTGTATAATGGCGCATTTTCGTTTGCATTCCCAGCACCCTCTGATTGAGAACAAACTATCTGGAGATCTTCTGCCAACTTTTGTTCACATATTGGACGAGAGGGAGTCAAGAGTTCCAGAATACAAGAGGTCCACACTGATCGCTGGGCTAAATGATGAGTTAACCCATGTTCCACTAGAAACACTAGATACCGTTACAGCCGTTACAGCTGTTACAGTTGACTTGCTCTTAACAAACTTTAGTCACCCAAACTTGCGCAAAATCTCGGTTAAATCTCATGGAACATAAAAATTCAAGCATAGCAGTATTGAATTTTTTGAAAAAAAAATGAAACCCCCAGGAGACAAGAAACCAGAATACGTTATTTATTTTTTAATAATTCACAATCCACTACTCTCTTTCAAACATCTTGCAGACATTCTTTAGCATGTAATAAAATTCCCCGGGAACTCGATTTAATCAATAGGCATCCAGTTATTTTCCAAAGTTTGTTTTCTTGTTTACTTGGAATTAGCAATTCGCACTCCACTAAGCCCTCTTGGCTCTGGAGTTGACAAATCATTTGTACATAGCGCATAGGTACCAATAATTTATCTTTGCCGTACTAATGCATAATATTTGAAGTGATTTGTTTTTGTATTTTTAGATCAATTATTACCCCACCCACACTAATATCATTTGTCCTTGTCGTGTTCATGTTCCTTCATTATTTCATGGCATGACAGATTATGACAAACGCAACCAGAACCTCAGATGAACAAAAATTCACAAATTGTATGGAACACTGGGACAACGAATGGGAATGACCGGCACGTTGACATTTGATACTAAATTTTCATCTGTAAGCCTCAACCTCTATAAAAATCTGTGAGGGTCAAAGTCCAACTTCAATCCCTAGTAAATTCAGTCAGTGGTTAATCGTCAGCCCATCACGCGAGTATCAGGTGGGTTGGACTTTCTGCCGTTGTAGCCATACAAGAAAAGGGTTACAGAAAAAGGGTTACGCAGGAAATCTTCTTTTTTATTGCGAGTCGGCTCCTCTATTCGCACTTACCCTGCAAATGTGGAAAAAAAATCGAAAGGGAATTTGGGGAGATTACTTGATAACAAGGGAAGTTCTGTATTTATGTAAAAATGATATACAAACTCAAAAGCCAACCTGAGATGTTACATCAAGTATCAGGCAGGGGAATATAGGGACGTCTTGTTGGCATTTCAATCTGTCAATTAAACCTTCGTAGTGGCAACTATTGGCAATTGGACTTGAAATGAATCTTGCAGAACTCGGTCTGAGTTTTACATGAATATTGGTTTCCTTGTAAATCCAAACACTACGGTGGACGCAATGTTGATGTATGTAAAACGTGTATAATACAATACACTGCATGAGCATTCTACTGTAATGATATGTCTGGTCTTATCAGACAATTCATTGGGTGTCAAAACAGTGGCCTGATCTGTGCGTGAGTGACTGTGAGAAATGATCGCATGACGTCACAATCCCAAAGATTTGCACCAACTCAACCGGTGGTTTTTGCACATTTACTGAGTCAGTGCAAACTGCAGAATCCATGCTGAAGTCAAAATGATAAGTTAGTGGGGTAGAGTAGGATTTTCTAGTAAACTTACTACAAGACTACAAACGACTATTTCTAAAAATGGATATTCACTTTTGCAATCCTTGCATTTTCCATCGGTCGTCTTAAATGACAGACTGATCAAACGACGAGTATATGTATAACAGTTGTGTTTAATCCTCTGATGACTTTTTGAGTGATTCTTGCGCAAGCTGACATCTGAAAGGTTTACGCTACTGGAATGAAACGTCCGACTTTTAATATTTCTTAAAATGACGTGTTACGAGTCCCACTCATAATATGAGAGTCTTTTCTAGTAGATCCAAGTTTGTAGGGATATCCCCGTATTCCTTACGATTAGGAAATTATATGTACAAGGTGGTCCATATCATTTTACTCCCTCCTGCGCCCCAACCGGGGGTGCCGGGGCACCCTGAGATATGGATTTTGTAAAGTATCTTATAGAGAGTCTAGGGAGCCGACGACTACTTAAACGTACAAATCGGCGTGGAAAGAATTTTTTCGGAAAATCTACTGATGCTATCTATTATGCTATATTTTTATGGATTCTTAAGATATTGTCCGACCTGTTCTGCTTTCAAGTTTTCATCCTATAAATATTTTCATAGAAATTCTCTAATACAATATTTGTGCCTCATGTCAACGAAAATGTTTAGGAGTATCCGCTTTTGGTGACAGTTTGACTTCTTGGAAAGATATAGTGCTAGGTTGATGTCTCAAATATGTAACTCGTTATTGAAGTTCTTTTTTACCACTCAATATAATTTTACTATTCCCGTACTAGGAGAATGGTCAAATTATCTTGCTACCACTAAGGTTGCCCACCGATCGATGGAAAGTTAACCTATTCTCCACACTAAAAACTTGAAATAATGTTTTCACCAAATCCAGTTGAGGCAAATGTCAATAAACGAGTATTTTATATTGAAATAATTATCTCCATTATTGCTTGCGAGGAACTTTAGAAGTGTTAGTCCCAGTCCTAATTTCCTTACATAAAAAATTGGAAATGAAGGTCTTTCTCTAAACTTTGCACTAAATGTTTGATTAATTAAACCATCTGCGTCAAGTTCGGATGCACACTTTCTACGATCACGCACGTGTTTAGGTCTCGTAACGATTTGTAGGAATCTAATTATTCCAGAAAAAAGGATCATTTGATTTTTTCAAGGGCAGTTTTGATATTAAATTATGACGTATCTTTTGTGTCAGCTCCTAATAATAAGTACAATTTGATATATCTTTTTGGATAAATATTTTTGAATATTCTTCATACATTCGCCGGTAATTCAAGTCAGTAATTCATGTATTTTTAATGGAGAACGGGTGAGCGCTCTGACTTACGAATGCGAAGGTAGCTTTAGTAGTTGAGAAAAACTACAACGGACAATGACTGCTTAAAGGGACCACCATAAAGTGTTTGCCCGAGGGATCGAAGCCTCAACATAGCCAAGTAGTAAGGCATGGACGAATTTTGTCAGAATGTTCACGTACAGTCAAGTCGTTGTTTGAAATATGTATTGGTGGAGAAAATTGATCTCTTGAAATTTTCAGAAATCCAATTTAAAGTTACAAAATGAAGGTTTTTCTCTAAACCTTGCACTGAATGTTTGATTAATTAAAGTGTGTGTTGTAGCTTTTGAAGGAGATTCGCTACTGCGATCACGCTAAATAAGTGTTAGGTGGTGTGATTCTGAGTGCATGGGAAGTTTGGCTGATGTGGAGTACGTGAATGGTTTCCCTATGGAAATAACGTTGAAGAATTCGCGAATGAAGTGCTTTCTGACCATATCATGCCATCCCACAACTCCACAACACGGCTCTACCATCTGACTGTCCGTTTTTGCGAATATGCGAATAAGCTAATGCTAATGCTTTTTTAACTCAACCCGACATGGGGGAATCGTAGAAAAAGGTTTTGCATGCGGGATTGGAGTGATTCTACTCGTGTTAATCTAATGCTTCTGATATTGTTTGCAGTTTACCAGATTTGCTCGAGTCCCTTTCTCATATATAATGACTTCCCAGCTGACCACTCTGCCTCTTTAACTTTACGTTCACTCCAAGGAACGACTTGAGGGAAAAGTTCGGAAGCGGCTGGACCGATTACCCGATACTACATTAAACTAAGGATTAAACTGGAGAAAATATTCAACAACGCAGACCCACTACAGTTGTGAATACTTAACCAAGTTACCAAAATCTAAGACAACTATTTGAGTGAAATTAATCACCAACTACAAGAAGTCAATTATTTATCGATAGTGATACTAAATACATCAAAGGTACGTCAATATTAATTAAAAATTAGAAAACCCATCTTTTGTTTTTTAACCCACCTAGCCCCAATTATTAAGAAACATTTTCATTTTTATTTGGTGAAAAGGAATTTAGACGGCTTCATGCTCAACGTCCTGTATATGACAAGTGTTCTGCTTAAAATTTTAAGGTAAAAAAATCTGTGAGTGGGTTTTGAAATTTCTTGAAAGTTATACAAATGAAAAATATCGCGGCGAATTATTACCGGTATTGTTATGTGCGCATTTGTAAAAGTTGTGTGGTGACATTTCATTTCGGCTACCAATTTGTGTAATTGTTTTGAAATCCCGATAAGTCTCAATTAGTACTGGATCCTAATGTTTACTATTCTGGTTGGCAATATGCCAATAACCCGGGCAGTATTGGACTGCCGCCGGTGCAATAGTATTTGTATTTTAGAGTTCGGTGTAACTGTCAGTTATGTCAAAATAAGTGCACTGTGAAAGTGACTTTCATAATTTATGCAAAATTTCAATTTATCAATTAACTTCGCATGCGAAATTATTATATTTGTAACTAGATAATGACAATTCACCAATTCAGATTTCTTAATCCAATTTTCTTAAGAGTTTAACAGTTTCAAGTTAAAGAAGTTTGAAAATACAGTGCAGTCGTTACTCTAAGTTTTCTTAAAATTCAAGTTGTTACTTTTACTGAAGTTTCACCCATTCCTTACATTTATTTCTCTATTTATGTCATTTATTTGCGGCTAACCCGCTGACCGTGCAAATATTGCACGCTTGTCTTATGAATGAACGGACGCCACATCAAAGTTTACAGTTTATATTGACCCAAAGAGTAGAACGTGACTTAATTTAACAATGAGAACGAAATATCGGAAATGATAATTTTTGTTAATATTTTTACGCATTCATATGGTTAACATTAGGATTGGTAGTAACAGGATAGCAGTGCACTTTATCAACACGCGTGAATCATTTGCCTTTACCTTTCCGCAATTGTACTCGTCTATAGTATCCTTACGTGTGCAAATTAAATACACGTTTTACCTGCAATGGAAGTCTACAAAAAAGATCACGCCACATTTTCTGACTCAGTCCGTCGTCTGTTCAGTCAGTTCCTTCGAGAGAAAACAAATGTGAGTCAACGACAACGAGGAACTTCACCGCGCCACATTTTAGCACTCAGGTCATGGCAAATGCCAATGTGAATATGGAAAAAACTACGTAGCTGATTCCATGTTAAGGTAGAATTCCCACAACGTCTGAATGCGAATGCAGTTAGAAATTCTGCACCTGGTTCCTGTCTCTTGTCATTGTTCTAATTTTTACAACGATTTTTCTATAAAAAATAGAACTGAATTTTAATGTTTAGAAAATTGAACTCTGCAAGTTTTCGGAAATCCAATTTGCGAAGAAAGTCTTTATAAAATGTAGACCGGAAATAATGATAAACATTTCTGAATATGCTAATGTTAAGAATTAAGGCACTAAGACAGTCAAAATTAAGTTTCAAAGCATATTTTCAGTTTTTCCTAGTACTGGATAATTTTAGCAAATCAACTCAACTTCCTTACATATTTTATACTTTAGTCACATAAAATGCCATTAGACGGACATTTCCAGTTTGATCCAACCGCACCAATCTTAATTAGCAGTGTAATTAAAATGGGTAGTATAGCGTCCGCTGCCACATGTACCAATAATAGGAAAATTTCACAATTAGTCAATTCAATCCATCCACGTCATCTGCGCTTCAAAATCTAATTCTGACCTTCATCTCTTGATCTTATTGCACAGAGGAGATTTAACTGTGAATTTTTATAAATCCACCAGACCAGATACGTCTGTCATATCAGGGAAGGTGGATTTTTTTCTATTCCGAAGTTGTGTAATTTTTAAGTAAGAAGACGGAAGTAATTAATGCAATATTCTTATATTCTTAGTCAAGCAGCAGAGATGCAATCCATCTATATTAGTTAAAAAAAAGTAGGCATTGCCCATTTTTAATCCGAGTTCATCTCGAGCAGCAGATAAGGAATTGGTTTGTTTTGGTTATGCAGTCACTTGAGCTGTAATTAGCGTACATGCTACGGCACACGGTTGTCAGGCATGGAACATGTCATTCTGGTCATTTTGTGGGCTTTTAAATCAGCTGAACTCAACTTACCTTGACACTGAACTCTGTCGAGTCAAATTTAGTAGGTATTGTGTAACTAACTAGAAGGCTAAACTTGCATTTCATTATAATATAGCGTCAAGGCCAAATTAACCACGACTCATGGTCATCCTCTAGCTAATCAAGTCAAATATTATACTATTTCCATATTTAAAATTGTGTCACCCCATACGAAGTTAATTTAAAAAATTAGTTAAATAATTTGCCTAGTTGGCTGCCTGTTTCAAACACCACTAGCTCAAACCGTATGAAGCAATCCGAAAGCAATTTTCATTTAAAAAAAAAATTTTTTTTCTTACACAAATTAGCTAACATAAGACTCAAGTTCAACTTCAAACACATTGGTTTGCACGCAGCAGATATTTATTTTGGATTATCTTGAATTCAACTTTATCAAATGGTTAATTTTATAACGTAACAGCTGCGACTTGACCTTCTTTGAAGGCTGCGTGTAGACGATGATGGAATAAAATGTGGAAAAACTACAAGATAAGAGTCGGATGGATGAATGGGGAGATTTTTGGTTTTGTTTTACAACGCAATTATTTATGATGTAACAAGAATCCTACGATAACTGTCGTGTGTTGAAATATGATTGATAAAGTTCTTCTCTTTTAACAAAAAAAACTGCAACGCAATTTTAGTAAGGCGGTGTGGTTTAGTAATTCTTGAATTGCATGAGTTGAAGAGGTTATCAACACTTGATGGACAGATTCTTACTTATCTTTTGAGAATTGAAATAATCAATCAAACCGTAAGGTATGCAGAGTCTGTATAGAGAATAAGCTGTTTTTTTAAAATTACATACTACATCGTATGATCATTTTTTTATGCCAAGACAAGTGAGTTCAAGGAGTGAGTTAACTTGAAAGGAAATGCGAATACGAAATTCTCTCACACTTCTACACAATTGAACCACATTACCAAGTCTTGTAGCAAAAAAACTTTCTTTGTCGCCTTTGGCTCAATTGTTTTTCTTTTAGATCCTCCGAACCATTACCTTGCACATTATTTTTTTGCCATTTTCAACTTATACCTTCGTAAATGCAAAATTTAGCTACCAAGAAATTTACTCCGGAATTTCCCATTTCTTCAAAAACGTTTCTTTATTTCTAGCCAGAAATTCTTAAAATCAACATTTCATGTCAACGCAAGATTTTCGACATTAAATGTCGAAAATCTTTTACAAATTTAGTCACAATTGTTTTGTCACGATAGTTTAGTACAAAATTATGAAAGACAACCTTCATGTATTTGTATGATTGGATAAGTTATTAACTCAATTTGCTCTTCCACACGCACACGCAATTTTGTATACGACGTAATTATTATTGATGGATATAGAAATTGCTTTTTAATTGTCAAGAGTTCTCGGCATGGCTGGGCGAAAAAAAAATAGGAAATTGTCTGTCACGAATTAGCTTTTGTAGCTATGTCGCAACAAAGATACATTAATTGGATTTATTATGTACTCCCAGGCCAGGGGCGTCAGCTCAGCTGTTACACTTTAATATTTGTTATGATTATCCCTGACATGTAAAAAGCTTGTACCGCAAATTGCATCGACTTATCTTATAATGTATGAGTGCCAGAAATTGTGAAAAGTAAACTATGACAGCTTTTTATACCTCGTGCTGCATATTGCGCTTTGAGATAAGATTTTAATCAATGTATTTCAGACAAAACTTAAATTAACAGTCAATTTTGTGTCCAAAAATAATTACCCGAGACAAAAACGATGGAGAAAGTCGTTGAGTTCCTTGTAGACATACATTTATTTTTAAGAATGAATTTTTATTTTTATTTAATTCGTTTCTTTTAGAAAATAAAATGCCAGCCAAATTTCCAGAAGAACCTACGTTCGAAACCTCAACTTCGAGGACAAACACATTGAACAACAACCACTCTCAGTCCACCACTCCAACCTTCCAGACCTTCAACAATGAGGAACTCGTTATTTCCGGTATCTCCGTCCGACTCCCAGAGTCTGACAACATTCAAGAATTCAGAGACAATTTATTTAATGGAGTTGACATGATCACTGATGATGGACGCCGTTGGACCCCTGGTCTCTTCGGTCTCCCAGCCCGATGCGGAAAATTGAAGACTTTGGACAAATTTGATGCTACATTCTTCGGAGTTCATGCTAAACAAGCTAATTTATTGGATCCTCAACTCAGACTCTTATTAGAACTCACCTATGAAGCAATCGTTGATGCTGGGATCAACCCAACTACTGTCCGAGGAACCAAGACTGGGGTATTCATTGGGGCCTCTGCCTCTGAGTCAGATGAGGCTTGGTCATCCGACCCTGACACCATTAACGGATACGGATTGACGGGATGTTGTCGGGCTATGTTTGCCAACCGTGTCTCCTACACTTTCGACTTCAAAGGCCCAAGTTTTGCCATGGACACTGCCTGTTCATCCAGTTTATTGGCCATGGAACAAGCCGTGTCGGCCATTCGGGCCGGACATTGTGACGCGGCCATCGTTGGAGGAGTTAACCTGCTCCTCAAACCACAATCTTCCCTACAGTTCCACCGCCTTGGAATGTTGGCCGCTGATGGGAAATGCAAAGCGTTTGATATTTCCGGTAAGTCTAAACATATTTTGAAAAATTTACCATTCTTACAATCCGAGTATTGTAACTCATTAAATTATTTTGGCGATTAGGAAACGGTTATGTGAGAAGTGAAGCTGCTGCTGTGATTTATATTCAAAAGAGTGATTTGGCTCGCCGTTCATACGCCTCTATTCTTCACGCCAAAACCAATACTGATGGGTACAAAGAACAAGGAATTACATTCCCTGCCGGTCAAGTCCAAAAGGCCCTTTTGGAAGAAATCTACGCGGAAGCAGGAGTTGACCCAACCAAAGTTACCTATGTGGAAGCCCATGGGACCGGTACAAAGGTCGGGGATCCACAAGAATTGAACGCCATCGCGGATGTTTTCTGCAAAGGACGAGAGCCCAGTAATCCACTCCTCATCGGTTCCGTCAAAAGTAATATGGGGCATTCTGAACCAGCCTCTGGGCTGTGCAGCATTGCGAAAGTGCTCATAGCCATGCAAGAAGGAGTCATTCCAGCCAATCTACATTTCCAACAACCAAATCCAGACATTGCTGCCCTCAATGATGGTCGTTTCAAAGTCATCAGTGAAAATTACCCATGGGGAGGTGGACTCGTTGGAATCAATTCCTTTGGATTTGGTGGAGCCAATGTTCATGTCATCCTTCGTTCAAATCCAAAGAAAACCATGACCCCAATTGTAGATGCGACTCCCATCCTCATTCCATTCTCAGGAAGGACGAAGGAAGCCGTTGAGTCAACTTTGAAATCAATTGCATCTAAACCAAGGAATGAAGAGTTGACTGGACTTTTCCATGAAATCTCTAAGAACGATATCACTGGACATCACTACAGAGGATATTCCGTCTCCACTCATGAGAAAACAGATTTGGATGTCCAACAAGTTGCAAGTGCTGAGAAACCACCCGTCTGGTTCGTTTTCTCAGGCATGGGCTCACAATGGAGTGGGACGGGACGTGACTTGATGCAATTTGATATTTTTGCAACTTCTCTCCAAAAGTCTGCTAATATCCTTAAACCACACAAAATTGACCTCCTGGACTTAGTTTTAAATGGAACTGAGGAAACGTTTGAGAATGTCCTCAATGCATTCGTCTCCATTGCAGCCATTCAAGTTGCTCTCGTGGACCTTCTTTTCGCTGTCGGAATTACGCCAGACGGTATCATCGGACACTCCGTAGGTGAACTTGGATGTGCTTATGCTGATGGATGTTTCACAGCCGAACAAACAGTTCTCGCAGCCTATTCCAGAGGAAACGCTATATTGGAATCAAAACTTCCAGCAGGAGCGATGGCAGCCGTTGGATTGACCTGGGAAGAGGCCAAGGCCAGATGTCCAGTTGACGTCTTCCCCGCATGTCATAATGCCAAAGACAGTGTGTCCATTTCAGGCCCGGTCGATTCCATCAAGAAATTCGTTGACCAACTCAAGGCTGAAGGAATCTTCGCCAAGGAGGTCAAATCCTCTGGACAAGCCTTCCATTCCAAATACATCAAGGAGGCTGGACCAAAACTTAGATTATCTTTGGACCAAATCGTGAAGACCGCCAAGCCCAGAACTCAAAGATGGATTTCAACTTCCATTCCAGAGGCTAGCTGGGAAACCCCGTTGGCCAGACTTTCATCTGCAGCTTATCACGTAAGTTTTCAAAAAAATTCCCTCCATTTATATAGGAACTAATTTATGCTATTTTTAATGCAGGTCAACAATCTGTTGTCACCCGTCCTATTCCAAGAAGCTTTGGCACATGTCCCAGAAAACGCTCTCGTCATAGAAATTGCACCTCATGCCCTCCTCCAAGCGATCCTGAAGAGATCCCTGTCCTCAAAGACCGTCAATGTGGGTCTCATGAACCGAAGCTCCCCAGACAATTCCAGTCATTTCTTGTCAGCTCTTGGGAAAATTTACATGAGCGGAGTTAATCCAATTGTATCGAAATTATACCCCAAAGTTGAGTTCCCAGTTGCTCTTGGAACACCAATGATCAGCCCCATGCTCAAGTGGGACCACAGTATCAGTTGGGATGTGGCCAAATTTGGACAAGGAGGAAATCGCTCCGGAGAAAGCGTTGTAGAGGTCAACCTCACGAATGAAACTGAGTCTTATTTGGTTGGACACACAATCGATGGACGTATTCTTTTCCCTGCCACTGGATACATGTTCTTAGTTTGGAAAACATTGGCCAAACTCCGTGGAACAACTTTTGATCAACTCCCGGTCATATTTGAGAATGTCAACTTCCAAAGGGCCACAATTCTGCAGAAGGATGGTTCATGCAAATTCTTAATTAATATTCTGGAAGGAAGTGGTGAATTCGAAGTTCATGAAGGAGGCTCTGTCGCCGTGTCTGGTTTCATTCGAACCCCAGAAAGTATTGACAAGGAAATGCTCAATTTGAAAACGATGGAAATCCCAGAAAGGCCCAAATACATTCCACTCGACACTTCAGATGTGTACAAGGAGCTCAGACTTCGTGGTTATGATTATCACGGACTCTTCCGTGGAGTTAAAAAAGCCGATAATGAAGGTAAGTCACATAGTTCTGAATTACAAATACTCGGTCCTATAATAAAACTATTTCTAATCAGGAAACTGGGGAAAACTTTCATGGGACAACAACTGGGTCAGTTTCTTGGACACCATGTTACAATTCACAATTCTGAGTCAACCAAATCGTGGCTTGTACCTCCCAACTCGTCTTCAACAAGCTACCATTGATCCAAAGGCTTTAGTCGACTTTATCACCAATAACGCGGAATTCTCCGAAACCGGTAAGTTCCGACAACTCTCTTTTTCAATAATTTGGAAGATGTTAGTAAAATAATGTTTGGTTTCTTGCTCAGGTGTACCTGTGTATAAATACAAGAACTTGAACGTGGTCAAATGTCATGGAGTTGAACTTCGTGGATTGAAGGCCAGTCTTGCTCCACGCCGTCAAGGCAGCCAAGCATCACCAAAACTTGAAGAATATTCATTCACACCTTATGTTGATGTTAAATCACCAACCACCACCAATACTACTGCTGAAAAAGCACTCCGAGTTTTAGTGGACCTTGTCATTGAAAACACTCCAACACTCAGACTTAAAGTGGCTGAGATTGCACAAAACGCAGAAGAGTCACTTGCATTGGGGGTTCACGAGATTGCCCTCTCTCAACCCATGTACCAGGTGAATTAACGCTTCTTTCAAACTATTTCCTTTTTTAAATTCAAACTCGAATAGTGTAAATAATATTGATTCCATATTTGTACGCAGGATGATGTCACACTTTTGACCCTCAAATCCGAGCTTCCCAAAATCAAGGATACCGTAGCAAAGGCCGGGATCAAAGTTGTGACCAAGGACACTCTTGAGAAACTTGTCCCAGAACAAAACCTTCACCTCATAGTTGTTGATGACGTCAAACTCGTCAGCACAGTTGAACCATCAGTCAAGGATGGCGGATTTGTTCTCCTTCAAAACAAACCTGGCACTACCGCCACCGTAGAAGTTCCAAAATTCAATGTCGTTGCGAACAAACTCTCCAAGGACAAAGATTTCGTCCTTTACAGAAAGGTAAAGCAAATTGCAAAGAAATGCTTAATAATTTGAAATTTCCCGGACCAAAATTAAACGTTTTGACCTTGTTGACAGAAAACCGAGACAACCGAAACAAAGGGCCCATTGGTGGTCAAAATCGACAACTTAAAATTCGACTGGGTTGAGGTCGTCAAAACGGCTATGATTGAAGCTTCCACCAATGTTGAGGCTCCAAAGATCTACTTGGTCTCAGAAAACACTCCCGACTCTGGAATTTTGGGTCTCGTGAATTGTTTGAAACAAGAGCCCGGCGGTCATGTCATCCGCTCCGTATTCTCACCCACAAAGACCACCCTTGACTTCAAGACCCCATCACCGACACTCAAGAAAATCTTGGAAAATGACATGGTGAAGAACGTTTTGGACAAAAATGGAGTCGTTGGGTCATTCCGTCATTCTCCCCTCCAAGACAAGGAAACATCCGACTCCAATCTTCTGAGCGTAGAACACGCTTACATTAACACCCTGATGCGTGGTGATTTGTCCAGTCTCCGTTGGATCGAAGGTGACCTCAAGTATTACAAGAAAGAATTGAACCCAGA
>JAQFYE010003827.1:0-14443 GCA_034694305.1 Protaphorura glebata
CCAGAACAAATTTTCCGATGCTCTGCTTTCCAGTCTTGAACTTGGTGGTCCTTTCCGCAGTAAAATGGACCATTTTCACACCCTGAACAACGCTGGTTTGACACAACACTGCAAATTCGGCAAGAACCCTCAGACGCCTCAGGTCCCGGTGCCGGTGGTTCATTTTTCGTTGCCTGTTCATAGGAAGAAAATATGTAAACGTTTAGAATGTCATCGCTTACTAATTAAAAAAATATTAATCGTACTGTTTCATTTTTTTTATGAACTAGCTGATCAGCCGACTAGACTTCCAAATTCAAAAATGTCTGAGTTACCCGTGCCCGTTTTACCGCAAAAAATAAAGATAGATATTTATTGATTGATTACTTAAAACTTACCATGTAAAGTATAAGGTCAAAGAGGTCACAGTTATTGTAGTAATCCTTCTCTCTATTTATTCAGTGATTATAGTAATCAGTGACTAAAAGTTTTCTCCGCTCACCACTCACTTCCACCCACCTCCAGAATCCAGATCCAAACGTGAAATGAACGAAAGAAATAGTTTCAGTCCAAGTCAAAACAAGTCTCCACTGACGAGGAACGCTCGCAAGCTGTCCGTTTGTTTCTTCTTTCTGTTTTATTTATTCCCTAATTATTATGACTTTTGGAAGTTCAGGCACACTTATTTGTCAATATAAACCGAAATGTGTTAGAAACTAGATTTAACTAGTTGAAAGTCGACAGTACTTCCAAAGCAATATTGTACTAAGCAGGGGCGTAGCTACAATGGTTGCTACTGGTGCGGAGAACCAGGGCGCCGGGGCCCCATGAAAATTCTGAGGGCACTACATGAAGGGAAAAATCCCCGAGTACATAAATTAAATTATTTTTCTATTGTATTAATTTAGCAGTGTGTATTTGATATTTCGTCTGTAACATGGAGTTCTGTTGTCAATTTTAAATCGTACGTTGAGTAAAGATGCAATTCTTACATTTTCGTTCTACCGTCATATTGCACGCTAGTAACTGCAACTGTCACAGGCATTTTCGCGTACACTTGTCAGGATTTCTGATTTTTCCATTGATGTCAATTTTCAGTTTCGCCTGTCTGCACTTAAAATAATACTGTCTCTGCTAGTTACTAGTAAGCGAGCATGAGTGCGCGCTTACAAGTGAAGTGCAAGAAACACAGAGGTAACCTGACCTGAGTACCGAATGTGCGATTTGCATTTAGTAGAATATCTTTTGAATGATCTGGGGAGCTATTTCAAATGAAAATCCGACGCACTGACGAGCGCGTGAGTAAAAATCGGCATGAAAAAACGGATTTTAGAACTGTATTTTGTTAAAGCGAACCAAAAATATGTCTCTCCGAGAAGTCCACAGATGCTATTTTTTGCTATATTTTATGCAATTTAAAAAAAAATTTGACCGGTTTGGTGAAGTTTACCGCTTTCAAGGCATTTGGGGAAGAGCATTTTCTTTTCTTTTTCTTAAAAACGATTTGCCACTGAAAAATAGACTTTCTCCTAGCAGAATACTTTTTAGAAATCCGTTTTTTATACTTTTCCCAAAAGATTTGTTTTTATAACTTTTCGTCAGGTTTCTTGTAAATCTGGAGCTGAATTTAATGTCGAAATAATTTTTTTTTTAAAATAATTAATGAGAACTACTCGAGAGGAGGCATTCTAACAAGCCACCAGGGCGCCAAAGAGTGTAGCTACGGCGCTGGTACTAAGCGGTACTGTAAAGGCCTAACGGTTTGTAAATATTCTGAAGATGTGTGTTTGAATGGAGAGTGTAATTTTTAGCCAGCAAAAGTTATGAGATTCATTTCACGTTTTCATCAACATGTTTCGTCAGTTTTTGGAAATATTAGTTAGTTCGGGACTCGTGAAAACTCGAAATTCATTATCAAATTCAACAGAACAATTCCGATTTGAATTAGAACATTTTTTAACAAAGATTTTTTAACAATACTTTGGTTGCGGATAGAATTTAAGAGATTAATCGATAGGGGTTAGAATTAGTGAATGGATTATTGACTCTGTAGGTTCCCTTGTCGCGCTACATTGATAAAGAAGGTAATTTACATGTCGTATGATTTTATAACCCTAGCTTAGCGCGGTTCATAACTAATCCACTGCCGAGGAAAGTGAGACTTTAGGCATTTCATAATGCATTTTTGTATCTTCGATTTTCTTGACAACTATGTTCCGTGAAAATATTTTTTATATTAACCACCCTGTGCGTAATAACAACTAAATTATTTATCTATTCTATAATTTTTTTTTTCAACACAAAAGTAAATTGAATTTATTCTGTCACCGTCTTCCAATACAAAGATTGATTGCCCAAAGGACACAGGATACAAATTATCATTTGTTCAACTAATGTTATAATTTTTAATGCATTACCCAGAGTACTAGATAGAAATTATTATTTCCTATATTTCTTTCGATTGAAAACGAAGTGTGGTGGTGCTACCCGTCCTCATGTTTACAACAGTTTCGGTAATTCGCAATTATAGAAACTGATAGGACCGACGTTTGACGTTAAAGACTTTAGTTTAGTTTTTGTTTAATAGCAAAAAATCCAAATGAAAGCTGTTATTTTCCAAAAAAAATATTTGAACGCCTTCATTTCATTATGGACTGTGTAACCGCGTTTGAGTTACGTTTTGGTGATTTTGTGTTATTTTTTTTAGATACTTATATTCTTGTATAAAACATTTTAAGTGTTAGACAGAATTAATGACGTCTAAATTATTTATACGAGAATCTGAAATCGTACAAGTGCTTTGATTCGCCGAGAATAGCGTACAAAAGTTAGTGACGTCGACGCGACGTCTTCGAGTTAGAGAAATGACTTTATTAAAAGCTTCATTTCATGTTCGCACTTTATCAATTGAACGGAATCTTTGACCTGAATTGATATCAACGTGGCGACTCCCCTAGGGGAAAGTTACTCTGAAGGCCCTACTTTTAGTTTGGTGGATTCCATATCAATTGTACATATTTCTGAAAGTCATATTTCCAACTGGATAGAGTGTTCCAGATGTAGTCATAAATATTGCGAAACATAATCAATTGAAATTTTACTGAAAAAATCAGTTACGAAAAAAAAGCATGCGGCAGTCTGGAATCGAACCCGGGTCACCCTATTCAGTTGAGAACTGAAGCCGAACTAGTTACAAGGTTGCCAGATCGTTAGTTTCATGAGTTGGTATTTCACGTAAGGTCATACGGGTAACCGCATAATCCACACCGGTAGTTTTAATTTTCGGATGTTGTAGGTCAGTTGGTGCCGGCCAACTTTTACATTGACCTTTAGCATGACATGTGACCATGTCACCCACCAGAGGCCACGTAAGGTCATATGGGTAACCGGGCCAATACATACTGAAAGTTCTAATGTTTGGATGTGTTGTAGTCCAACGTATACCGATCAACTTTAACATTGACCACTAACAAGACAGGTGGCCAGTTCACTCACCAGAGGTCACGTAAGGTCATATGAATACCCCGCCAATACGTACCGGAAGTTCCAATTATTGAACATGTTGTAGTACTACGGGTACTGATCAACATTAACATTGGTCACTAGCATGGCAGGTGAACTGGTCACTCGCCAAAGGTCACGGAAGGTCATATGGCAATCTCGCCAATATGTACCGGAAGTTATAGTTTTCAGATATACGCTGTAGCCGGGGGTTGTATTCACCAACTTTAACGTTGTTCACTAGCATGAAGTGTGACATGGTAATACAGTAGAAGTATTGCAATGTCATTATGGGATGACTACTTCGTCATGTAATTCATGTACTCATTTGTAACCGAGCGAAATTTTGCAACTCCGCATCGGGTGGCCTCTGTACAGAACAAATTGCGAATTTCTATTTTTCAAATAACTCGACTTCGCACGAGATACAACCTTAGCTTTCAAAACAGCGGATAGATGGCAAGACTATCTTCAAAATGAACCATGTTCCAAGTGTTGTATCTCGTGCGATTTTGAGAAAAAGTGAGATAAAATATGACAAAAAATTTCAAAGTTTCGATTTCAGAATATCAAAATTGCGAATTTTTCAAAATCAAATTTATTTTTCCAGCTTAGTATTCACTTCTAAACAATGTCTAGCTTTATTTGGTTCGAAAAATTTTAAAACCGAATTACGAAGCAAAAAAACAAAAATCGACCGCTGTAGCGAAGTCGAATTTTAAAAATTTCTTACAGGTGACCCGAAATAGCTACGAATCTCAAATTTTGGATACCACCATATCAGAAGTTGCTCTATTAGAAAAAAAAATACGAGAAAGGGTTCAGGCAAATTTTTTGTATGATATGTGTACAATTGATATGGAATCCACCTCTTATGATCAACAAGTCAATTTTTTGACCAGCAGCGGTTAACAAAGTTGGGGACGTCATATTGTAACATTGCTGACCTCTGGACTCTGGACGGGGCATAGGTCATTGCTGAGAGCAGAAACTTGGTATACGGAATATTCTTGAATGTTCATGGTTCGAAGGAGACAACAATTGACTTATCACCTGGTGACTTATTGGTGGATATTGCTGGAGTCATGTGATGAGTCTCCCTTTTCATGCCAATTGCATTGATTATAGATAATATTGAATGGCTGTGGTTTCATTTGCGATTATAGTGTGTGGAATCTGTACACACATTTCTTGTTTTGTAACGTAACTACGTGTACGCGTCAATGCAATGGAATGGTTCAAACTCGGAAATGTTTACATGTGGTTTGTTTTCCCTAATACTTTGATGAGTAATTTCTCTGCTAAAAGAATTTATCGTAGACAAAGTATTATGTGAATTATTATGACAGATCATCAATACATAAAAACGTTTCACAATTTTACAACGAAATTGCCATTTCCATCCAGGAGTGTTACTACAAATACTACAATTTATATCTTCATTTTATCAGTCTGTAAAAAAACGTTCGGTGTGTACACTTTGCTAAATATTTCAATTTACTACTAGTTTCATTTTAACTAAATTAAAAGGTGGAGTTTTTATAAAATTAAAGTTAATTAAACTAAAACTTCTTCAGTTAAAATTCACGTTCTCTGACGAGGGAACGTCAGGGCGGATATTTTTAGAAAAATTTCAAATTCATACCACTGATTCCTGATGCCAATCGAAATCTGGGATGAGCGTCACTCTTCGCGCATTTTACGATTAGGTCAGCAAAGGTCACATTTGTTTTGAATTTTGGATGTGCTGGACAGAAAGAGCGAGAGGGGAAGAGTGAGACGAGACAGAGGAGAGTCCATTGCATTAGCACAGGCGCGAACACCACAAAAATTCAAACAAATATGACCTTTGCTGATCTCATAGAGTAAAGATCCTCCCTCACTTAGAGCGGACATAGCTGTTATTCATTGTTTGGGGGCGGAGTTTAGCTTTTGGTAGAAGTTTTGGTAGAAATGGCGGGAGTTTTAAATTTCACATCTCTCGCAATGTTGAGCATCGAATTGTCAATTGACAATTTGTAAACAACCAAAACACCAAAATAAATTAAATTGAATTTCTTGGTCCTTCTCGCCCTGAATGCCTGAATGTCAGATTCATTTCGGTCACTAGGTCAACCTTATAATTTTGGCTCCGCCCATAACCACGCCCACTTTTAGTCAATGACCGCTCTAAGGGAACCAATTTCTTTACTCTATGGCTGATCTAAACCTGAAATGTGCAACGAGTGACGCTCATCCCAGATTTCGATTGGCATAATATCAGGAATCAGTGCAGTGGTATGAATTTCAAATTTTTCTAAAAATATCCGCCCTGACGTTCCCGTCGTGAGTGAAACAAATTCGCAGGGCTGAATTGAAATCAGCTATAGGTGACTCTTCTCCAAGGAAGTTACTCTAGAGGCCCCATCGACTCAGATAAATAAAATAGGATATACGACGACCAACTCAGAGTCAGAAATGTCATGGGGCCCTGTCTTTCTCTTTTAACAAGAAAAAGAATTGTGTCCACGGATGGACATGAGGAGACAAATCGTATTATGCATCTCTTAGCTGCTGAACAAGGATTTGACAATCCAGCAGAAAATACTGACACGTGGATTGAACTTACGCCACAAGTGGTTCACAATTTAGTCTTGGATGTTCTTCACTTTGGGTAAAATTAAAGACTATTTACTAATTATTTTACAATATTTTTTAATTTATACCGCATGTTCGCCAGAATAGACCTAGGTGTCCAATATTGACTAACAGTGTATATTCGGTAATTTAAGGTAAAATAAAAATCTAGTCTCGATTTATGTATGTATTTTTCACAGTGGACATTTCGATCTGACGTCTTCAATGATCTTGCGAGGATTAGCGGAATCCGAAACTGGATGGATGATAGTGGTTATGGCTTTAGTAGGTATTCCGTTAGAACATCCCAGTGGACCTACTTGCATATCCTTGATACTTAAATCAATTCCGCTGCCGACAAAGGTTAGCAGTTACGATATTATTAATTTTTAAGTTTTAATGTTCCTCACACTTAAACGTTTGCACTTTCAAAGTCAAACGACCCCATCTCCCCACCAGATTTGAATTCCAAGAACCATGTACACATCACGCGATTAGATTTTGGATTCAAATGTGGCGGCGTGGGTGCTTAAAGCTTAACCTTAAAAGTTAGCTTAAAGTTTAAGTGCGAGAAACATTAATTGGGAAAGTTAACTCTGCTTTTTAGGAAGCTATGTCAGAACTGACCACACACTTGTATAATGCATGCAAGACCGGAATCGAGGACAGAAGAATAGTTCGGAATGCATTGTCATCGGATGTTTGGCTCACCTGCTGGGTGGACAACACTGTGTCCTCTTACTCAATTCACAAATCATCAACTTATTAATTTCTCAACTGGTAATGTCAACAGTAAAATATTTTTATTTGCAATATTATTAATAATTCGTTGTACGGAAATATAATTTGAAGAGCACGGACACCAAACCGGGGACTATATTGTACGCTCTGAACGCCCTGGAAAAACTTGCTCAAAGTGGTTCGTTCTCTATTTCAATTCAATTGAATCCACCCATTTCCATATAAATAGTGTACTGTATCCTTTCGCGTTTACAGCTGAAAATAAGGCATCAATGACACAAGCTCTGGAAACGGCCACCGGAAATCCATTATTGAAACTGGAGAAGTGGGTGAACTCTGAAGACTACGAAGAGCGGCGAGTGGGATTTTTTGCCCAGTGGTTGCTTGACAATATTCGTGAGTTCAAAGTTCATCTCAGGAGAATAGCGTAGAATTTGTGGCTCGTGGATATGTTCTGCAACTCGACCTCTTGAACAACTTTTGTGAAGGTTTCAGTGCGAAAAATCCTTTGGATATCACGGATTCCTACGTATGACGTCACGGTGTGTTTTTGACTTTTGGCCAGTCCACTTCAACGACCGGCCAAGCGTTTGAACTTTTCGCGGCAGGAACTTCACAAAAGTTGTTAAAGACGTTTAGATCTCCAAAATTCCAAAGGACCACAAAAGTTCATTAGATTTTTGAGATATGTGAAATAATATTGATTCTTATGTGTAAAATGAATTTGATCCTTCTAGTTCTGGTAAAGAGTCGGCCATTCGCGTACGAGCTTGTCAATGACAAAAGTGTTAGAGTGACTCTCAATAGTAATGATGTGACTCCGTATTTAAAACTCTCACCTAATGGACTTGAGGTGAGCTAAATATTTACTGAGACAAGCGTAAAGGGTATTTCAAAGTTTCGATTTTATTTGATGACTTAGGCAAGATGTGACGTTTCATCCTTCGAAAGTGTACGATCTACTTTCCAAGTGGACCAAGGAGCATGGTATTATGAAGTTTTACTCTTAACAGATGGCGTCATGCAAATTGGTTGGGCCACAAAGAATGCGGCGTACTTAAATCTAGTAAGATTTTTGCAGGTTCATTTTGGTTGCAAATTACAATTATCGTTCTGATTTGTGGTGAAGGGTGGATATGGAATAGGAGATGATGAATTCTCCGTTGGGATTGACGGATGTCGAAAACTTTTATGGCATCGCGGAGAACCCGAATACATCCCAGCGATGACTTCTTGGAAATCTGGTGATATTGTTGGAGCCTTTATTGACTTGGATGCGGCGGAAGTGATATTTTATCTGAATGGAGAGATTATCACGACTCATAATCATGTGTTCAATCATGCAAAGTAATTTCAAACAGATTTTACAGGGTGGTTCATACTAAACCCTATATTGAGTGATCGTGTCACGTTTTTAAATTTTCCTGATTTAATGTGTTCAAATTTCAGATCCGGATTTTTTGCAGCAGCAAGTTTCACAATATTTCAACAATGTCAATTAAATTTTGGAAGCCGCCCTTTTGCATTTCCTCCTGCTGGGAAGACTTTTAACAATTTTAATGACCACGCCTTGTTGGACTCGGCAGACGAGTTCAAAGTGATTTTACCTAGGTATGCTACTCCAGAACTATTTTTCAAAACTTATGAATATTATTATCGAATCTCAAGATGTTTTCTAAATTTGAACCAGAGAGATTTAAAGGAGTATAAACTAAAATAGTCTTTGATTTGCAGGCACTTAAGAATGAAGGAGTTCCTGAGAACAGAGCGTTCAAGAGAATGTGTGCAAAATTTGTGTTGACAATATTTCAGACACAAAATTTCTACCATGTGAGCACACGTGAGTACTCTAAAAATGTAATCATATAAATACACATAACCAAAAATTAATTGATTTTGGATTTTCTCCTACAGGGGTGTATGTTCAAAATGTACGGAGCGATTGAACATCTGTCCATTCTGTCGGGAACCCATTGTGGGAAAGCTCAGGATCACTCAGAGTTAGCTCATTACTATAAAGTAGAAAGAAAATTTCTATTTTTCTTAATCAATCTCTTCAGACTTAGTTGTTGTAAACAACCTGACCATAATAGAAAATATTGTATGGATAGAAAGTTTAAGACTGCTCTAATAAAATGACTCACTATGGCCGCGTAGTTTTTGTCCACGTCGACGGTTTAGAAATGAGTCCAAACCCGCTTAGTGTGGGTTGGCGATATTTTTTGAATGAGTTATTTACAGGGCGGTTCGTAACATTCATACTGACGAGACTGAGCGCTCAAACTTAATTACCTGAATAAAATTAGCAGAAATTAATTATACCATGCAAATGGATTTTAAATCATATGTGTTGTGTACAAAGAAATCTCGTCGTTTATTAAGTCTATTTGGAATGCTATATATTTTTCCAGATAATACATTTAATAAATGAGCATTCGGAATTAGAAATTTTCTAATAATTTGATCTGTATGAGATTTTTTCATCCCCTCTGAAGAAAAAGTACTGTGAGTAAAATCGACCAATTGGATCCTCCAACTCTAAACTTAAGGCCGTCCGCGTCCACCTGGAACAAATAGCAGTATATTGTTAAAATTCTTCGATTTTTCTTCGTAGAAAAGTCTCAGAAAACTGACACGTACCAGCAGCCGAAATGGCGGGATTTTCCTTCTTGGAGTACCGTTTGAACATTTCAACATCATGTCCGTCCTTTAACTGAATTAGCATGGCGGGAACAAATTCTTTCAAAATCAAGTAAATCATGCGCAGAACAACGTTTTTGCAGCACACTTTCCTTTTGTTATACAAACGCTCCTAGAAATAAATGAAACTTAAGTAATTGTAATTAATTGCTTTCGGAATCCCCGGTGTAATTTGTAATTGTAGTAATTAAATACTTTAGAAATTGTACGTATTTGTAATTGTAATTTGTAACTTATATTTTTCTCAATTACTTCAACAATTACTTAAAATTTTGACCATCAAATACAAAGATGTAACTATGATGTTAGCACACATAAAATCATCATTTCCAGGAAGTAATTTGAATTGTTATGTGTAATTGTAATTGCATTTTCAATTACAATTACGTAATTGTAATTGAAATTAATTACTTTTCCATTTTTGTCCACGTAATTGTAATTGAAGTTAATTACTTTCGAAATTTCGTATTTGTAATTATAATTAATTACAATCATAAATGAGAGTGTAATTTGTAGTTAATTACATTTTCAAAGTAATTGACCCAAGTCTGAAAAATAGTGATGGGACAAAGTGTGTAATCAAACAATTATGAACTCGAAAACAAAATTTTCTATTTGGATTCTTCGCTTAACATTTCTAACCTGAGAATGATAATCGCAAGTGATGTCTTCCTTGTAATTGAAACAGGCATTCGTCAAAATGGATTCAGCAGATTTTTCCAAATTATTGAACAACGCCATGACATGATTGTAATTGTCATTTCGTGTTTTAGGGATGGTTGCGAATCTTAGCAAAAGCTTCGGGAGTTTGTAAAAGGCGATTTTCTTCATAAAATCATCCATTTCAGATCTCTCCTTTTCATTCACTGTTCCCGAAAATCAAAAATTGATTAGAAAGCGCAAAATCAACCAAATATTTTACACTTCACTTACAGTTTGCATTAGCCGAAAGCCATTCCAAACACCCCTCAGCACTTTTAATATCCGTCTCCATTGCAAACAAGATGTACTTGGATCCATAATCCGCGAGAAACTGTTCAAAGAATTTATTTTTGATAGATAATCCTACTGAATAATCGAATAATGACATATAATTTGACTAGACAACTTCCCTAGAGACTTGGGTCAATTACTTTAAAAATGTAATTAATTACAAATTACACCCTCAGTTCTGATTGTAATTAATTATAATTACAAATACATGGAGAAATATCGAAAGTAATTAACTACAATTACAATTACGTGGACAAACATGGAAAAGTAATTAATTACTATTACAATTACGTAATTGTAATTGAAAATGCAATTACAATTGCAAATTACAATTCAAATTACTTTCTCCAAATGATGATTTTATGTGTGCTAACATCCTAGTTACATCTTTGTATTTAATGGTCAAAATTTTAAGTAATTGTAAAAGTAATTGAGAAAAATATAAATTCAGTTACAAATTACAATTACAATTACACACAATTTCAAAAGGATTTAATTACAATTACAAATTACAGCTGGGATATTGAAAGTAATTAATTACAATTACGTAATTGTAATTGTATTTTGTAAATGGTCTTACGTGGTAAAACGGTATTTACCACGTTAAACACGGATTAATCAATACGTAATAGCGTACCTTTTCAACAAATCCTTTTGTATTCATTAGAATTTTCCTGTAATTCCAGTGTTTTCCTTCGAATACTTTGCTTCCAGGACGTGGCAATCCAGTTTCTTCAGTTGTCTCCATTGCCATTCTTGCATACCCAAGTGGAACAGTATCTATTTGAATAAAATCTTTTTATAAACATTTTCCGTCATAATTTAATTTGACAGTGAAACTGACCAGTATCGACAAGAGTCCAGTAATGACTCTTGATTCCATCGGCTAAATTGAACACACCGACACAAATCTCCAATGGCCAGAAAGCATGGCGGGGAAGAAGAACTTCACAAGAATGAATTGTTTTAATGATGATGAAATTCCTCTTTTCTGGAAGATTTGTCTCAGAAGCAATCGTCAGGTCATCCACTATACGTTCCAACGCCAACGCTTGTTCTTCCTCGTAAGTCTTTTTCTCCATCACGTGGGCAAAACTATCAAATTTAAGTTTAACATATTTGTGGTCATCGATTATACTGATTAGAAATACTTTCGGGTAGCAAACATAAGGCAAACAGCTCCTTGCTTTTAAAAATGTGGCACGATGACGATACTGCTCTGATTTTATCGTAAATCGTACTAATAAATGAAGAGTAAACAAACAAATACACCTGTCCCCGGTTGCGGTCAATTTGTTATTAGCTTTCTCCTTCGCCTTTTTGGCCAAATCTTGGAAATAAACTTTTTCGTCTGGTTCCATCGCCTATCAAATAAGAAAATATGTCATTTGATTAGACTCCAGGAAAAAATCATGACTAACTTTGTTCAGCAGCACTTACATCCCACTCATGTCGTACCGCTGCAGCGACATCACTCATTCCACCACGAAATTTGAATCCTCTAGCCTCCAATTCATACTTCCGATCCATCATAAAAAAGTAATACGCATTTTTCGATAATCTCCTAACACCCGGCATGTTTACCTAGGTAGAATCCATCAAACAAATACGCCCATTAATTCATGTTCACCTATAATATCGGGGTTCGTAATTACTCGTAATATGGTAATTACGTATAATTGCCCGTAATATGGTAATTACGTATAATTACCGGTAATATGGTAATTACCAGAAAATGGTAATTTAAATGGTAAAAACTTAAAATCGTTTTAATTAGCAGGTAATTACGTTAATATCGGTATTTGCAATGGTAATTACCGTTAATATTGATATTTACTATGGTAATTACCGTTAATATCGGTATTTTATATGGTAATTACCGTTAATACCGGTAAATACCTTGGTAATTACCGGTAATCACCTTGGTAATTAAAAAAACGTACTTACTACTACGCGCTTGCGTACAGACACTGCGCGTCCACTCGGCGCGCTGCGCACGTGGTGGTAATTACCAATTGGTAATTACAGATCCTTAAATTACCGGTAATTACCAAGGTAATTACCAATTTGTAATTACAGATCTTTAAATTACCAAGGTAATTACCTTTTGGTAATTACCGACGAACCCTGTATAATATAATATATTATACGATAATTAGATACTGGATTATGTTTGACAACGTATTATGTTGTCAAACATAATCCAGTATCTAATTATCGTAGACATTTGACATTTGGCCTAGACGGGGTACCTTTTTTTAGAAGGAGTACCTAGATTAAGTACAATAAATAAGAATAATTTATAAAATGAACAGGGACAGAAACTTTACCAAGGTCAAAATAGTTCAACCAGACCTAACCTGACCAGATTTAGAGGTCAAGTAAGTTAAGTTAAGTTCGGTTAGGTCAGATGCAATTGAGGAGATTGTGACCGTTGGTTCTGTTCTAACATGCTTATCTTGAAAAATAAAAATTGCAATCCTTCATTAACTTTACAATTGAACAGAATCAAAATGATTTGGTCAGCTGTCTGAATTTTTCCGTTGTTGAAAAGAAGTTTTCAGTGCACAGTGAAAAACTGTCTAAAAATTATGAACAATATTTTTCTTACTGAGCCTTGCGCCCTTTCAAAGATTTGAAACTCTCCGCCCTCCATCTCGCAGGGATTTTTATACAGGGTGGGTCAGCATTCAAGTCAATAAATCAAACTGTGAATAATCGGAAAGGAAAATTAGTTGGACGGCTGGAACCGTTTTACGATTTCTTCAAACCGTGAACATTTTTTGTCATATTATTGCAAACTGGTATATTTTTTGTTTGATTGGTTGATTGATTGATAGTTGTTTATTTAAGTCATTAACTCCATAGCTCACACAATATAATCGTACGTCGCATTGACTCATCAGTGAGTGTCGCTAATTCCGACTTTAACCAACTTATTTTGACCTAATTAAATGAATTTTGGTGCCACAAATTCCGTTAAGCTAACTGATCCTGCATATTAGAGGGATTTGATACTATCGTCATGAGCGCTTAAAGTGGTATTAACTCACAAAAGCAGGGTCGTTAAGCCCGGGACCGAAGTCCTGTTGCAAAAATTTAGCAGATGGAAGAAATTTTCCACCAATATAGCAATAGCGCTCTTCCAAACCCTGAAATAGAGAAACTTTAAAATTTAAAGTTTAAATATGTCCAGAGACTGACTCAAAATTTCTATGCTCGATTTAGTCGTGAACGGTGGTTGTTTCGAAGAACATTTTAAAAAGAACTAATCTTAACTATCTCAGTCTTAAATATAGGCTGAAATATTCAATTTTCAATCTGATTTCCTCAAAATAGAAATCACCTCATTACTTGCTGCCTGCCCTAGAAACCGATTATGAAATATTTTTTTATAAATTACTCGAAATTGAATGAAATATTAAAAATATTTACTCGATTCAAAACTAATTTCCAGAATTCATTTGACGTCTTCACTTTCTCGAAGTCATATCTGGTACTGATTAGCGTTGTAAAATGCCCGGACATTTTCGTCTTCGGGAATATTCCCATGAATTATTCCCTAATATCAACTGTCACTCCAAAAAAACATTCTCCTGGCTATTCTCCCGGTGATGGGTCTGGAATTTCAAGTGGTCAAAATGATGATCCGGTTCAGATTTTGACACTTTGGCTCTTCGCTCATTTTGTGAATTTTCTGATTAGACTTCAAAATCAATCGAAGCCAGTCAACAGAATGTAAAGCTCAAGAGGATAGCTGTAGTTGGCTATCGGCTGGCAAACAAAGAAGGGGTCTAGAAACAGCGTCAGCGGCCCAAGTCATCAATTCAAGTTTCAATAAACTGCGAGCAGTAGAGATGCGAAAGTCGGACTGACCGTCGAAAGAGGTAGAGAGAAGCGAAATAGAACCGAG
>JAQFYE010003828.1:0-14441 GCA_034694305.1 Protaphorura glebata
CTTGTGGGCAATTTTTGATGGAAAGCGGAGACTGAATAAAAGATTTGGTTCAAAAAAAAAAAAAAAACAGATTTTCTGGAATATGCGCAGCCGTCCAATTGAAACGAAAACTCAATTTCACGGATTTTACCATTTACGACAGCAATAGCGACGTTGGTGGATGCTGGTTCTCCAACAGTTACCCAGGCAGTGCTTGTAGCATTCCAAGTCATCTTTATAACTACTCATTCGCACCAAAATCTGGTAAGGAAACCAAAAAAAAACGAAATAGGAAAAGGAAATACATAAATCTTATTTGGACCTTCAGAATATTGTAACTTCAATGAAAATATGAGAAATTATAAGTTTGTTTATCACGCCAGACTGGTCAGAGCTCTATGCGGGACAATTGGAAATTCAGGAATACTTGAAGAGTACTGCACGGAAATTTGATGTTTACAATAATATCAAACTTGGGCACGAAGTCAAAAAGTTAATTTGGAATGAGAAATTGAACAAGTGGACCGTCCATATATTTAACAAGGAAACGAATGTTGAATCGGAGATTCTTTACGATATTATGTAAGCAAGCAATTTTGTATTACCACAAAATAATGATGTGTTTGAAATAACTTGGACTGAACAAAATTCTACCAGTATCAATGGATCTGGCCAACTTCGAATTCCTCAGAAACCGAAAGAATTCCTGAATTTCAAAGGTCCAGTAGTTCATACTGCAGAATGGGACAACAGTGTGGATCTGGAAGGCAAAAGACTCGCCGTAATTGGTGCTGGAGCTTCGGCCGTTCAGCTGATACCACACATAGCCAAGAAGGCTTCGAAATTATTGGCTTACCAGCGACATCCAATTTGGTTAACACCTGGGTTCCAAATCCGAATTCCCGCAGCATTGAAATGGTCATTTGCTCATATACCAGGACTCCGTTGTTCATTTAAATATTTGATGTACGTTACCTCTGATATCGGGGGGATGAGGTTGATCCACCGTGGACGACTCACCGATAAATGTGGTAAGACCTTAATCGGTTGATTAGATTTTTCCACTATTGATCAACTCATTATTAAAATTTTAAAATTTGTTCATTTGCAGTGACGTCTATGATGACTTCGATAGCGAAACTTTACACCAGATTCGAATTCAGGAAATATCCAGAATTGATTGAAAGTCTAGCCCCAACTCACCCACTTGGTTGTAAAGTCCCTGGCCTATCTGATGATTATTATTCAACTTTTAAACTTCCCCACGTCAAATCAATTAAAATCAAAATAGACGAGGTCAGAGAGCATTCTATCGTAACGGAGGATGGAGTCGAGGAAGAAATTGACGTGAGTTTAGAATTCTTCATTGGAATTAACAAAAAATTGATTTTATATGTAATGTGATAAATCATGGTAGGTTATTCTCCTCGCCACGGGATTTCGGTCACAAGATTTCTTTGCCCCGATGGAAATCGTTGGGAAGGATTCAGAAAATATTTTCTCAAAATGGAAAAAGGATGGCCCTTCTGCATTTCTGGGGATAACAAGCAGTTGTATGCCCAACAATTTCATTCTCTTCGGACCTGGAACGGTAATTAATGAATATTAAGTAGCTATGGAGACGCTAAACTCTAACTACACCATTTTATCTGAACAGACGGTTCTTCATACATCATTGATATTTCAAATTGAATCTCAAGTACATTTCGTGATTGAAGTTCTGAAAGAAATGATGAAGCGGAAGGCAAAGGTTGTAGCTGTTAAGGAATCAGCTGAGTTGGAATACATGAGAGAAATGCAAGAAGCTATAAAGGAAACGGTATTTGGAGCACCAGACTGTGTCAACGTTCCATCATGGTATTTAGACTCCAGGATGGTAAATACGGCTATCTACCCCAAAAGTTGTCGTTCATATAAAAGACGAACAAGACGTGTGGACGATTCTAAATTCGATTTTATTTGAAATTGATCGAAATCTCATTAGATTAGAATGTGTTGTACGAAAAAACTGTTATTGTATGACAACAAATACAGAAATAAACTTAACCAATCAATTAATCTGAATCAATGACAAAAAAGCAAAAATAAAAAAAAAATGTACAGAATTATTTGAGTCACTGACTATTAGTAATTAGTATTCGCTATAATAGAACCCGGTCTACACTACAACCCCAGTATTTTCACTACTTTCTCCATGCACACATGGAGAAAGTGGAGAAAGCGACTGTTATTTGCCATTCATTTTAACCCATGACGTTTCAACTTTCACATGCAGGACGGCAGGACCTCCACCTCAGGAACATTTTTGACCAAACTTTCGGAGATAGGTGAAAGAAATATATATCTACTATGCCTTTTTAATCACTATGCAAAATGCAAATTGATTAAAGCCATACAATTTGTTAGCATCAAGTACAGTAAATGACCCAATAGAACCCCGACGCTCCATTCATTCACGCGCAGATTCCCACATAAAAGATTTTCACCACTTTCTCCATTGGGTCATTAGGAGAAAGCCGGAGAAAGTCTCGGGTTCTATTCCATTAGGCTCCCTATCAGGTTCTAATAGGTCATTTACGATGCACTCGCCCATTGTGGGCAGCGATCCCGAACAACGACTTCAGAATTCAATCCCCGAAATCCCAAAACCAACATTACCAGATTTTCTACTAACATTGTGTGTAAAAGCACAACACCTAGACGAATAATTTAACTGATATGAGTTTTAACATTTTATTGAAATTAACAGTTGGTATCGGATCCCTCCGTCCGTCATAACTGCAACAACCAGAAATTCCTGAACATCTGCCACGAACCACGATGTGTTTATCGGTAAAAGCCAAGACTTTGTGTGTTTGAGTCCACCGTATTTGAATCCAGCAATGACAAAAACCGAACTGAATGCGAAGTAGGTAGTCTTTCAAAATTTTGACCCAGTTTCGTTTAATTTCTCAAACCCAATGTCACGCCAAAAATTTATCGATGATAATACAAAGTGTATGTAGATGAGATAGATAGGAATCGTACATATAATATTTGTTTTGGGATATTTAGTATAGTTAGGTTACAAAATAAGGATGACCCACAGCAAATTACATTACAATTTTTCTCACTTTCAAAAATTGGACACGTTCACCAGCTCAACGAATTTAATTATCCGACGTTCAGCCTAAATCTCTATGACCTCAATTTCAATTTGAACTTGTGACTCGGATGAAACCGCCCGGGCAGTAGACATTCGAAGCCTTTCATTCTCTCCACGATGTTCATTTTCTATATGTTCTTGTAATTTATTCTTCCGGAAGAAACCCAAACTACAATGGACACAAGAGTACGGTTTATCACCTCTATGTCTCATTTCATGTTCTCTTAAATTGTAGAAGTAAGCAAAGCCCTTGTCACATATTTTACATTTGAACGGTTGTTCGCCCGTATGACTTCTTGTGTGCTCTTCAAAGAATATACGCCCGCGTAATTGTTTTCCGCACACTTTGCACTTCCACTGCTCGTGAACAGCGAGCTGATGAGCTGATAGATCTTCATTTGTAACAAATCTAAGAAAACATACTGAACAGTAAAACGGTTTTTCAAGCAAGTATTGATCAGCGTGCTGATTGATACAATGTTCTCTCATTCTCAGAACGGTTGGAAGCTCATCTAGACAGTAAATGCAGACTTCTTTGGCCGTTTTTCTAGGTTGTCCCTGATGTCGAAGTATGTGAGTTTCTAATCTGGTAATTTTTTTAAATGCCTGCCGGCAGATGTAGCACTCCAACTTATTCTCGTATGTATGGATGTCCAAAAGGTGACTGGTCAGCGTATTCTTGTAAACGTCTTTTCCGCATACATGACAGGTGACAATGTTCGGGTTCTTCCCGGATTTCGTCAAAAGACGTTCCGACGAAGGATGCGTTCTATTTGCTCTACTGATCGGTACCTCACTACTCACACTCTCGCTAATCAATTTCTTTTTGTGTGTAATGTATCTATGAACATACAACTTATGATACGTTTGGAAGCTCCTCCCACATTCATCACACAAATGTGTTCGTTGTTCATTGGACATGTCAATAGCGTGGGTCAATTCATGTGCTGCCCAAACGCTCTCAATTTCAAAGATTTGTGGACAATACTTGCAAACAAAGTGAGCTTGAGCACCATCGTCATTGTGTAGCTTAGTAGAATGTTCTTTGTAATTCTCAGAAGTCGCAAAAACTTTCTCGCAAGAAGAGCATTCAAATGACTCATTATCATGAGTTCTTAAATGTTGAACAAAGTCCTCCTTCTGTCGATAGGATTTCAAACACCCTTCGTAGTCACAGTTGTAAAAGTAAAATATTCCGGAATTTACATCCATGTCTGAAGAATGTTGAGCCAAAATATGATTAACGTAACATGTTTTAAAATAATAGAATTTCTCACACAAATCACAAAAATAATTATTTTTGCTGAAGTGAACTTTTTGAAGGTGATCAATACGTCGATGATGAAGTAGATTGGGTTCGCTGCGAAATGTCTTCGGACAGAGTTTGCACGAATATGGTTTCTTCCCAGCATGACAATTCATATGGGCAGTCAGAGAATTATGGAGCATTTTCTTGTCGCAAATAAGACATTTTACCATTCTAAAATCCACAGGTATGTGGAGCGCCGGATTCCCGTCTGAATACTTGGCCAAAACTCGCAATTTCTTTTTACTGATGGTTGCACGCTCTTTATATGTCACCCTTTCTCTAGACACAGCTAATAGTCTGGCCTTAATTTCTTCAACAGTTTTCTTACTTAAAGTTGAGTGCAGAGCAAGGTGACTGTCCACTTTAAAAGGATGAGGAGGAAACTTTTTGCCACAAACCGGACAAGTGACTCGACGAAAAGAAATAGGAATAAGTTTCTCGAGCCCAGTTCTTGTTTCAGGGCATTTCCATAATGCCTCCCATTTTTCCCTTACTCGAGGATTCTTTACACGTTTCCCATCGAAACAAAACTCAACTTCACCAGTATTGTCTGGTATTACAAAATCAACCACCTTTTCGGAACAGCTCGGCCTCGTGTAATCGTCATCTTCTAATTCAAAATCGAAATCTTCGTTCACAAAAGTTTGATCAAAATTTTCAGATATGTCCAGAGGATCTGGTTCAAAATCACTACGCACTGAAAGGGCCGTTCCCTCGTCTCGAATATTCGGAAATGTAATGTTTGACACAGTCTCACTACGTAAGTCTCCTGGTTTTGAACCAAATCCTGACCATTTGTTCACTAATTTATGAGAAATTGAAACACCACCATAAAAAGCTTTTGTGTCTTCGTCATCTTCGTCCTTAGCCTTTCTCTGACAGAAAGAATTCGTCAAATCAGAAAGAACGTTCTTTCTCAACAAATGGAAGCGATCTTGGAGAATCAAAAGTTGATTGTACATATCAACCAGCTCCTTCACTTGTCGGATACAAAAGATGCAGAATGGACATTCGTTCGTTCCAATTTCTTCATGCTCTTCACCATCCGAAGTTAATTTTAATATTTTGAGCAAACTTCTGAAGATTTTCTCAGTTTCTCCAGTTGGAACATGAGGGTTATTGCTGCATGAAATCATCTTGTTACACATCATGCATTGTTCATTAGTCGTGCATGATGGATTTTGACAATTAAGATTAATGGATGTGGAACTTCCTACATATTCGATTCGTGATTCTATTGGGTTTAGATTTAAATTGATGACACTACGGTTTCCAACAATATTACTGGAAGTAGAAACTGAGATGGATTGATTAGAATTGAATGTTTGGGTGTTGCCAAGAGGTTGGCGGACCAGAGAAATTCCTGGTGCAAACGATGTCGTCGTCTTTGGAACCTAAAATCACCAATAAAATTAACTTTACATTGTACATCCAAAAAACAGGAGTGAAACATTGTCTCCACTGATAATACTTCCCCCGAAGAATATTTTAACTATATCTGTGAACTTAAACAAATATATTCTCTTAAACATACCACGACAGGTTGAGACGTTTGACTGGGCACCTGAATTTGAGCCAAGCAAGGAATCCCATTTGATCCATTTCCAATATAAACCCATCGAAAGTTGGAATTAGTCGGCGGAAGTTGTATAGTGTTGTTGGAAACAGACCCTTGTTGTTGCTGACCCACCATTTGGATTTGGAGGTTGGTTACCACATTTGGTTGAAAATTAGCATTTGATTGCGACTGAATTGGTAATTGTATTCCTCCCGTAGTAATTTGTGGTGTGGCTGGAGTCAAAACTGCTGGAAGTCGTAGATTACTGACTGGTCGAGGACTAAACAAAATAAATCATAAATGTATGTTTACATTATTTTATCCTCTTATGTGGTGTTTATCAATATAGTGTACCAGAACAGTAGGTTGGAATTTCTTACCGTGGTAGTAGAATTCTTCTATGATTTAAAGCAGTAGTGGATATTGCGGGCACCAAATTAAAATCAGATTTTCTCTTCTTGGTTGCAGGAGCGCCTAAATTGTGGTCATTCATAAAATGAGCGCTCGGGCCGGGAAAAATAGTAGATGATTGTGGAGAATCACGAATACCACGTTGGGCAGTCAACTGGGATCCTGACAGGCATTTGGCTGACCGAATAACTTGCTTCCTAATATGAACCCTGGAGGTTGAGTCATTAGTGAGGCGATGTAGTACTACTTTGACATTTGGTAAGGAACGCGCAAATTCCTCAGAAACTGGTCCAACCCCTGCATTTCCTATCGGAGGAATACTCGAACTCTTGGAAGGAAACGGAGTTGCATACTTTGTCAGTTGATATTTCTGTACGCTAGTAAACTGATCAGTTTTAAAATGGTCTGAACAAACTAGACTGCTGAGTAGAATTTTGTCCTCTTCGATGTTCAGAATTTGTATCCATTTTTCTCTCCTATTGGATTCAGAAATCAAAAACAGGTATGGATTAATAGCTTATTTCAACCACCGTCGATTTCGATTTCAATATTTTTTTTATTCGGATTGTGATCCCTACATTGAAAACATTGAAAAGTCGGCCGAGTCCCGTATAAAACGACATATAAAACAACACCTTATTGAAATTTAAATTAAAAAAGTTGGACCGTTGCACGTTGTAGGGTAATTTTCCAACTTCAGAAATAAATGTTACTATTACAAAACGTAACAGAACCCCTGAAAAGGGGAGATTTTCAAAAATATAACTTTGTATCCCATTGCGTCATGATGACCATAGCATTGTATTGTGGAGTGGACTCTGTCTTTCGATTCTCCAGTCGAACTCAGAAACCAACCCAATTCGAGGTCGGGTCAAAGGGTCACAATGACTCACCTGGATATTTCGGTTGGAAGTGGAAAGAAAGTAAGCCTCCTTGACGCTGATGTATTCTCACATCCGGGTACGAAGCACTTTGTTTCAAGCCGCTTTTCCGACATTCCGAATTATTCCGAGTCAACAAAAATATATTTTTTATTGTCTTTACTTAACACTTATCCATCTATTATTCAGTTTTCCTTTTTGTTTGTTATTGACTTTTTTTTTATTTACCTCATTTCATTTTAGGATTTCTGCCTTCGTATTTAGAATTTTAAGCGGAGTGGTGGTTCGCGCGTGGAGAACATTGTCATTGACAATTTCATCCGAAACATAGAGGTCCGGGATGTACTGACTACATATTATGAACATATGGACGGTCCGAATGTTGACGACAGTGAAAACTGAAATTCTTTACCATAATGAAATAAATTAACTACTCTGGATACTTCAAGTGTGTACAGCGATGTCTGACCGAATGATCCATTCCGGTGCCCTCGGCAGTAGTTCGCAAACTGTCTATCGCAGATATCCACTAAAATATAAACTTTTATTGTATAATATAAACTGATCTCTTGTGGTTATGGCTCTCTTGTTTACAACAGATTCCTCTGAAAAGACAGACCCAATAAAAAAAATGGCTTTATCTATCCATCATCAAATCTGCTTCAGAGATAACGAATTAACCGAATAGAGGCACGGCATGGACATGGATATTACTGCTACCGCCCGGTTTCTATTCGGTTCCCGACTTGTATTCAATAAACTACGGTAAATACGGTTGTATGCTCATTGATTGTCCGGACACACGATCATATTGTTATCATACTTAATGAAACACAAAATCTGATGATACAATTTTACTCTATGTATAATAATATGTCGTAATAAGTGGATATTTGAAATTCGGTTGAAACAATTAATATACTATTTATAACTTCTGTACTCTCCACGAGACATGAATATTTTGAACCTACTTCCTTGTACTACTATACTATAACTATGACAAAAACTGCATGCAGAAGCAGATTGGAGCGTATTTTTCAAAACCACGTCAAAGGTTTAGTTTATTTTCAACCAATTGAAAATAACACTTGACAAATTAATATAATAAGAGGAAACGAGTACTGAACAATCTTCTTATGTACTATATCCTTATTGATATTACTCAAAATACGAAGTTCTTTCCTTTTTCTCCAACTCCAAAATGTCAAAAACTTCACAGCCATTAAACAAAACCGATTTTGAACAAATATTATGACATTTTGGAAGTAGAAAATCTAGTCCAACCGTATTACTGATACGATATTTGACATTTGACTCATATTATAAATTCGTGTTCATAATTATAATAACAGAAATATCGGAATAACTGACGAGACATACGAGTCGGAAAATCCATAGACTCCACTTTAACATGAAGGAATTGTATGAAAAGTAGTCTTTCAAAATCGTGTACCTGGTTTAGTGTAATTTCTGAATTTCTCTGAAGTCAGAAATAAGACAACAAATTAATACGTCCGAAAAGAATCATAATATTTGTTTATAATATTATATGATTTGCGATATACAAAATGAGACTCAGACATCGTTATTGCCGGAAATCACATTTCTCTATTTTGTTTATTTTGAAACACTTTCACCTGAACATATTCCCATTCCCATGTATAAGTTATTCATATGAATCTGAATTACTGTCTAACTCCTCCACGACCTCAATTTCAATTTGACCTCCTGACTCGTAAAAACCTGTTCCAGCGGAAGTCCCTGGTAAACATTCACTCCCTCCACTTCCGCCATGCTCATTTTCTATATGTTCTTGTAATTTATTTTTCCGGAAGAAACCCAAATTGCAGTGAACACAAGAATACGGTTTGTCACCTCTATGTCTCATTTCATGTTCTCTCAAATTATAGAACGTAGAATAGCCTTTGTCACATACACTGCATTTAAATGGTCTCTCGCCAGTATGACTTCTTGCGTGATCTTTAAATGTGGATTCGCGGTAGAGTTGTTTCCCACACACTTTGCACTTCCATTTGTCGTGAACATTGCGCTGATGAGCGGATAGATCTTCATTCGAGACAAATCTAAGAAAACATACTGGACAGTAAAACGGTTTTTCAAGCAAGTATTGATCAGCGTGCTGTTTGATACAATGTTGTCTCAAACTCAGAATGGTTGGAAGCTCATCCCGACAGTAAATGCAGACTTCTTTGGCCGTTTTTCTGGGTTGTCCCTCATGTCGACGTATATGACTGTCTAAAGTCGTAATTTTTTTAAATGTCTGCCGGCAGATATAGCACTCCAACCTCTTCTCGTATGTATGGATGTCCAAGAGGTGACTGGTCAGCGTATTCTTGTAAACGTCTTTCCCGCATACATGACAGGTGACAATGTTCGGGTTCTTAACGGATTTCGTCAAATGACAATACATTCTACTTTTCGCATTTAACCGGGCTTTCGTCAAAGGATCATTACGCTTCGCATATTCCCGGGATCTCGACTCAGGAGACCTTTTTCTGTTCTTCCCGGGCCTCGGTGAATGACTTTTCATGTGCCACATTAAATAGTGAAATGTTTGAAACTCTCGATTGCAGATGTAGCACTGTAACGGTCTGTCATAGGTATGTGTATCCAACAGATGATTCGTCATAGTTTGATCCGTGCACGTCTTTTTGCCGCAGATTGGACAGGTTCGAGCAGATTTTGTATTCAAATTAACCTGACTTCGTTGTGAAATACTCGATTTCGGCTTATGAGTATATCTATGCATCTGAAGGAGATTGTATTTTGCGAAGCTTTTCCCACATTCATCACACAAATGTGTCCGCTGTTCTCTCGACATATCAATCGCATGTGTCAGTTCATGTTTTGTCCAATCGCTCTCAACTTCAAAGATTTTTGGACAATAGTTGCAATCAAAGTGAGCGTGATCGTCATTGTCATTGTGCAGCTTGGAATTATGTTCTTTGTAATTCTCAGAACTCGCAAAAACTTTCTCGCAAGAAGAGCACTCAAATGACTCATTATCATGAGTTCTTAAATGTTGAACTAAATGCTCCTTCTGTCGATAAGATTTCAAACACCCTTCGTAGTCACAGTTGTAAAAGTAAAAAATTCCAGAGTCTACATTCATTTCCGCAGAATGTTCAGCGAAAATATGATTTATGTACGCAGTTCTCAAATGATGAAATTTCTCACATAAATCACAAAAATAATAATTTGTCGCGAAATGAATTTTCTGAATGTGATAAATACGTCGATGATCATGTAGATTGGGTTCGCTGTAAAATGTCTTTGAACAAAGCGTGCACGAGTATGGCTTCTTCCCGGTATGACGATTCATATGGGCAGCCAGAGAATCTTGGCGCATTTTCTTGTCACAAATAGGACAACTTACCATTCTAAGATTCACAGGTATATGGAGCGCCGGAACCCCGTCTGAATACTTTGCCAAAATTCTCAATTTTCTGTTAATGATGGTTACCCGCTCTTGCTTTGTAACCCTATCTGTAGACACAGCTAATAGCCTCGCCTTAATTTCTTCAACAGTTTTCTTACTTAAAGTTGAGTGCAGAGCAAGGTGACTGTCCACTTCACAACTATAAGGAGGGAACTTCTTACCACAAACTGGGCAAGTGACTCGTCGAAAATAAATAGGAATAAGTTTCTCAATCCCAGTTCTTGTTTCGGGGCATTTTAAAAATGCTTCCCACTTTTCCCTTACTTTTGGACCATGTTTACCACGTTTCTTATCGAAACAAATCTCGACTTCACCAGTATTGTCTGGTATTACAAAATCAACCACATCTTCGGAGTAGTCCGGCGTCGTGTAATCATTTTCTAATTCGAAATCGAAATCATCGTCCACAAATGTTGGACCTTCGTCAGATACGTCTTGCGGATCTGATTCAAATTTATTTTGTACTGAAAGAGCGGTTCCCTCATCTGGGATACTCGGCAGTGCCTTGTTCAGCATAGGGTCATCACGCACGAATCCTGGTTTTGCACCCAATCCTGACCATTTCTTCACTAATTTATGAGAAATTGAAACACAACCATAAAAATCTTTTGTGTTTTCGTTATCTTCGTCCTTAGCCTTTCTCTGACAGAAAGAATTCGTCAAATCCGAAAGTACAATTTTTCTTAATGAATGGAAGCGATCTTGAAGAATCAAAAGTTGATTGTGCATATCAACCAGGTCCTTCACTTGTCGGGTACAAAAGATGCAGAATGGACATTCGTTCTTTCCAATTTCATCCTCTTCATCATCCGAAGTCAATTTCAATATTTTGAGCAAACTTCTGAAGATTTTCTCAGTTTCTCCAGTTGGAACATGAGGTTTATTGTTGCATGAAATCATCTTGTTGCACATCATGCATTGTTCATTCGATTCGGAATAAGTCGTGCATGATTGATCTGGACAAAGCAGATTGATAGATGTGGAACTTCCCAGAGAGAGAGAGAATTCAATTCGTGAATCCGATAAAGGCTCCCGTTCTGAATTTGTGGCACCACGGTTTCTAACACTACTGCTGGAAGTAGAAACACATATCGGTTGACTTGATTTGAATGTTTTGGTGTTGCCAAGAGATGGGCGGACCAGAGAAATTCCTGGTGCAAACGAGGTCGTCGTCTTGGGAATCTAAAAATATCATTATTAAAATTAACTCTACATTGTACATCCATAAAATAGCTATAGAAGATATTATTTTTACTGATTCTACTTCCACCGAAAAATATTTCAACTTTATCTGAACTGTGAACTTGAACAAAAATATTTTTTTAAAACTGCAAAACTTACCACGGCAGGTCGCGATGTTTGAGAAGGCACCTGAATCTGAGCCAAGCAAGGAATCCCATCTGAGGCAGTTCCAACATAAACCCATTGAAAGTTAGAATTAGTCGGCGGAAGTTGTATAGCGTTGTTCAAAACAGACCCTTGTTGTTGCTGACCCACCAGTTGGATTTTGGGGTTTCTAACCTCATTTGGTTGAAAATTAACATTTGATGGCGACTGAATTGGTAATTGTATTCCTCCCGTAGTAATTTGTGACGCGGCTGGAGTCAAGACTGCTGGAAGTCGTAGATTCTTTACTGGTCGAACACTATACCAAATAAATCATAAATGACATTCGTATGTTTTACACATTATCCCCTTACTGTGATTGAACTTTGGGATTAGAATAACTGGATCTAATTTCTAAGCAATATTTATTATTATAATATTTATCAAAATAGTGTATACCAAATCAGTATGTCAAAATTTCTTACCGTGATAGCTGAGTTTTCCCGTGATCTGTACTAATAGTAGATGTGGGCACCAAACTAAAATCAAATTTTCTCTTCTTGGTTTCGGGAGCACCTGAGTTATCGTCATTCGTAGAATGAGAACTCGGACCTGGAAAAAGAGCAGATGACTGCGGAAAATCACGAATATCACGTTGGGCAGTCAACTGGGACGCTGACAACGATTTGGCTGATCGTATAACTTGCTTCTTAATAGGAATCCCAGGGGTTCGGTCATCGGTGAGGCGATGAAGTACTACTTTGACATTTGGTAAGGAACGTGCAAATTCTTCAGAAACTGGTCCAACCCCCGCATTTCCTATCGGAGGAATACTCGAATTCCTGGAGGCGAACGGAGTTGCATTCTTTATCAGTCGATTTTTCTGGATGCTAGGAAACTGATTAGTTTTAAAATGGTCGGAACAAACTTTACTGCTGAGGAATATTTTATCCTCTTCAATGTTCAGAGTTTTTATCCATATTTCTTTCCTATTGAATTCAGAAATAAAAAACAGATAAATATGAATTAATAACTATTTCCAATGACCGTCACCGTCAATTTCAATATTTTTCTACTCGGATTGTGTTCCCTGCACTGAAAAATGGACCGAGTTCCATACAAACGACATAAAATACAACATATATTTATAGCGCTACCTGAAATTGAAATTGAAATAGTTGAACTGTCGTAAGGTAAATTTCTAATTTCAGAAAAAAAAAATGTTAATATCCCAAAAAGTGGTCAGGACCACCGGAAACGGTGAGACCTTCAAAAATCAAAATTTTTGACCCATTCACCATTGCGTCTTGACCATAATGTTGTGGACTCTATTGATTTTGCAGACAGTCCCAGCGCACGAAACCAGCCCTATTAAAGGTCGGGTCAAAGGGTCAAACTAACTCACCTGGATGTTTCTCTTGGAAATGGAAAGAAAGAAAGGCTGACTGACGCTGATGTATTTCCACAACGTACAATAAGAAAAACGCGGTTTGAGAAGGCGGAGCAGGGCCATTCATAAATCACGTTACGAACACTTTGATTGGCCAAGTTTGAAATATCTCATCCCCCGCCAATAGCAACTTGTCAGGATGGGGATGTCTGATACGATTAGCTACGCAAATGGAGTGGGAAGTCTACCCTGGTACCCCTAGTAGTAGCAAAGTAGTCCGTATGGAGGGGGCCGACGACGATGGTTACCCTAGTAGTAGGATTTACTCCGATAGGAGTTGAGAGACTACGATGGTACCCCTAGTAGTAGGAAAATACTCCGATTGGATAAAAACTTGATAGATTGACCCGGATGACCTTTACGTTTTAAGAAACACCGATGCTCGCGCTGTAATATCGTGCAATGTTTTTAAAAAATCTAATCGGAAATCCCAGAAAAAAAAGTTTGAACAAAAATTTTCCAATTTTTTTTAATTTTTAAATTTAAAATATTTAAAAAAACTTGATGAATTGACCCCGATGACCAATACATTTTCAGAAACACCGATGCTCGCGCATTAATATCGTGCAATATATTTTTAAAAAATCTATCCGGAAATCTAAAGAAAAAAAATTTGAACAAAAAATTTTCAATTTCTTTTCCATTTTTTGAATTTCAAATATTTTTTTAAAAATAACTTTATGAATTGACCCCGATGACCAATACATTTTTAGAAACATAGATGCTCGCGCATTAATATCGTGCAATATGTTTTTAAAAAATCTATTCGGAAATCTAAAGAAAAAAAATTTGAACAAAATTTTTTCAATTTTTCTTCCATTTTTTGAATTTAAAATATTTTTTTAAAAAATAACTTTATGAATTGACCCCGATGACCAATACATTTTTAGAAACATAGATGCTCGCGCTTTAATATCATGCA
>JAQFYE010003829.1:0-14441 GCA_034694305.1 Protaphorura glebata
AAATTGAGCAAAAATACTATGTATACTTTTCTGAGCTCTCAACAATTTTTGTCGCGATCAGAGTCCATTTCTAGCTTATGAACGTTGGACATATTTTCCCAATATTTGGTGAAAAAAGCAGGAAAAAGCGGATTAGTGACTGAAGAGAATTAGATGGATCTTTGGGAGAAAGGCGCTAATCAAACAATTTTGGGGGGATTAAAAGTGTCTCCACACACCCGGAACCAACTCAATACAGCTTAGTGATCCACACACTGAAAGTACATTCTTTTCATGACTGACGTACCTCATTTTCTCCCCAAAAATATATTAAATTCCATTTTCAGCTGGAGTCCAAAAACTCGGAACGGTAGACTAAACGGTAACCAGGCATCATGGAATGGCATGGATTCTTCAGTCAGTCTCACGCAGCCAGCAGTAGCGGCTTACGCAAACCAACTGGAAAATATTGATTTTCTTCCTTGACGACGACGACGGCGACCAAGTCACCAATGACAGGTTTCCGCCTGTTGTAGGTCTCTGAAAATAAGAAATGAGAAAACAAATTAATGTAAATGAATACTTGTAAAACTCAACATAAAAGTCGGAAGTATTTTTGGCCTTAAGAATTTAAGAATTTCTTGGAGAGAGAGCTAACTAAAAAATACTTTACAATTATTGGCAATTACTAATCATTTTGGTTGACCCTGAGCTTATATGTTTCGTATTTGATTTTTTATTGTTAATTATTCCACAGCGTGGAAAACAACTTTTAATTTCAGTACTGTCTAAAATTGGAAAAATTTTGTCTTGCAATCTCTGCTTCTCTTAAATTAGCATAATATTTTAATTTCAAATTCTCTTCTGTTCTAAATTTAGTTCTTCACTATGGAACTTATAAGCACAGTTTTTCTCGTATTTTAACCACCAAAGAAAATGCCTGAAATTGGTTTCGATATCTAATATGAAAACAAATCTGCATGTTGACCGTACTTATATCTCATTCACAAGAACTGCTACGGGAAAAAAATATTAACTCGATAATTAAAAAAGAAATTAGAATTTGATTTTGATGAACACTACAACCTTATTTCATTTAAGAAAAAACATTCAGAGAAATAAAAATTTGAGAAGACTCACAACAAAATCACATTTCACGTATCGAATAAACCAACAGAAAGGCTTCTTCATTCTAACTAACGCAAAAGTAACTATAACCAATCTACATGAGTAAATTTTTTGAATAATTCTTATGAACATTTTTAATAATGAGTTTCACATTGAAAATGGGTCCATTGTTAGAAGACAACTCTTATCGAAATAACAAATGAATTAGATGAAGTCTAAAAATCTCCAACCTACTCCGACATATTTCTTTGTCCACTTTCTATAATATTCAAGCTACTGGTGGGATTCCAAAGCCAATATTCTGTACTATTGTACGGTCCTTGAGTTAAACACACAGCCCGAGCCATAAATCCATAAACATGTCGACATTTAGCCATCATTTGCCATCATTTGATTCCCATTTCCCGTGGAAATCACTGGAGACTCGTATATTTTATGCTCTCCTGCTCCCTTCTTCTCTAGAAAATGAAAGTACATAAAAGGATGGAGCACTTTCGCAATCCTGTGGATTGGACACAAAGCACTTTATCCAGATCCGTATCCGGCCCCCTGTACATCGTTATCGTAATATGTAAATAAACAAATGCTATGAGCAAAAATAAATTCTGGAACCGAGGCAAGTCCCATCTTTTTTGGGTCCGATTCTGGAATGGAATGGGAGTCGGAAGTGGAGGAAATCACACGGTGATCGGGCATGAAAAAAAAACACACACACATACTCTCCAGAATTTCTCCAGCTCAGATTTATTTCCCGTACAAGGCCGAAAAGCTTTCTCAGGAAAAGTCAATGCTTTTTGGCACTCGTTAGTCGGAACTATAACTATAATACATAGTTAGGATTTTTTTTGGATATCCTCCCTTTGACTTGACTTTGACACAAGAGAAGGAATAATGATGGGTCCGGAGTCCGTAAATGCAGATGACATGACATGAGTCTGGATTCGGATTCAGAAAAGTCGAAAAGTGAGTTGGGTCATCGGAATAAAAAAAAATAGGGCGTTTTTCATATATGTCGCTGGCAATAAGGGGAAATTATACAAGAACTCAAATTTTTACATATTTGGATGAGTGATTAATTTCAGAATTTGTTGGTAGAACAAAATAGTTGAATTCAAAATTTCCAGTCAACTGGAACCTTAACAGATATTTCAAGAAAATAAAAAACAAATTATGAAAATTTAGTAAAACGAAAAGGAGATCCAAAATTTTGACGTGGCAAACCTCTCCCATTAGAGCGATACTAGTGATATATCTTGGCGTAGTGCGGTATTGGGCGACGCCCTCCCTGGTCGCCTAAGTGAGGTGGTTGCCGGGAAAGGTTCCTCCGGATTCGATACCTTGGAAAATTTCTTGTCTGCGACACATAAATATTTTCGGGTATAGTTGAGTGAATAGCGAATTGATGCGGGCGGAAGTGAAGTGAGGCTGAAGGGAAGAAAAAAAATATTCAGGAAAAACGAGCCCCCCTTGACAGCAGAACCGGATATCGTCTCAACATTGTTATTTTGCCATTCCAATTCCTTGTCCCCTCATGAATACATATGCATATTTCCCCGGGCATTATCATTTCATGGACTGGAAAGTCAAGATTTGACAGAAGAAGAAAAATGTCCGGGATTCGTTTTGTCCAGCTCACCCGGGCGGACATAAGATTAGAGATACGATGCAGAATTTCAATCCATGGAAAACCAAAAGAATTTATTGCAATTGCAAGTATAGACGCGTGAACCCGGAATTGGAGTATATGGACAGGTTTCAAAGGATAAACTAATTCAATTCCTCTCTTTATAATATTCTGACTAGTGAAAACTCTACATCCTTTCGGAAATCTTAATTTTTGATTAGACCATAAGATAATATTTCGAAGTTAAATTGTTCGTCAGATTTGGTTTATAATTAAATAGATGCTATAAGAGCTAGTGGTTAGTATAAAAGTAACAAATATACCACGTTTTACAATAGTGAATATGTATATTCACATTTTTAAATAAACTTCTCGTAACATTTATCACACGAGCTGTTGATATGCCTGTTATTAGACGGGGTCGCGTTGTGAGCTTCCTAATTCGTTACTTTAGGAGAGCACAGCTATTAAGAATATTCGTTATAATTATTATTAAGTTCAAAACACTAATTGGCAGTGCAGTATTCGTCCAAATGAGGTGAATTCTGAACTCCAATGGTTAAGTTAGGACTTTCACCTTCATACAAATTGATGATAAGCCATCATATGTTAGCGGAAGTGTGATAACTAAACTCTGTCAACGTACAACTCAGGATAGATAAAAATTCCAGAGAATAACCCCAAGTGTTTTCTTTAAAGACCGATTATCTGCTTTGGCACACATGAGAGTTTACTGTTAAGCCTAAATTAGAATTGATTGATTGATACATATTTATTTAAGTCATCAATTTCATAGCTCATACAATATAATCTTAAAATACGTCGCATTGAATCATCAGTGAGTGTCGTTAATTCCGATTTTAACTAGACTTTAAATTTAATCCTAATTTAATGAATTTTGATGTCACTAATTCCGAAAAATAACTGGTCGAACATGGGGGCGCATAGAACAATCTTCGTTAATCTCATATAAAGTGGTATTAACTCACAAAAGCAGCTAGGGTCGTTAAACCCGGGACTAAAGTCCTGTTGCAGAAAAATTCACCATTTTACGTCGGTATTATTTCTTTGATTTCCTAACTTCAGTGACCATAAATTTTCTTTATTTGCAATTAATTTTAAACAATACATATCACAGATATATGTCGCAAACTGATCGCTTTAGAAGAGCCTCTGGCTTACATTGAAAATTGACCACAGTCCAAATTGTACTGTGTCCGGATACCCTTTAGATTGAAAAACAAAAATACACAGTGAGTTCACTTGAGCCAAGACGTTGAATGTTTCAAGGTAGTCATATTCTAAGCTAACTTTTTTTAAATCAAATAATTTGTAATACATATTTGAAATCGGATTTTTCCATCGCCCTTACAATAGTGAACTGGTTTTATCCGCTCTTAGTTTCGGTTCCAACCCTGGTAAAGCCCGTTCCATTGTGACGTTAATATTCGCGATCCTCGTTACGTGATGAACAAATAGTCTATGAAATCTTAATACTAATTGGCCTTTGAACACAATCACCCACCAGGTTGTTGTGTTTACATTCATTTGTCCGCCGGCACGACGGGTTGTTGGAGGTAAATAATTATTGAGGAAGTATTGCATAGCCCAAATGATTATTCTTTGTTCAGGTCCAACTTATTCATGAATTATTCTTTTGGAGACTTTGAGGCTCTAGGGCCTCTGGTTCACAAAAAGAAACTTGAGGGAAGAAAGGAACTCTTTTGTTCAGAGAACAATGCTAAGGACTGGGACACGGGGAGACGTAATAACACACACAAGAGAAAGAATGAAAGAAAGAAAGGAAAGCCGTATTCCATTTCACTTAATTTTTAGACCCAACTACTCCAATATCGGGATTTGGTTTGTTTTCTAGACCACGGGAAAGCTAATATGACAGACAGTGAACATATTTCGTAATATTTCAAAAGTAAATACACGAATATGTTTTTACAGAGCTGCTGTGGGTGTCTGGAATGTATGACGATCAAGGAACAAAGTTATTTACGAAAGCGATCTGACCATCACCTATGGACATATTATCTTACACATTGTACTGCAAACAAAAAAATTTAGACCGACACGATACCAGTAGAAATAATGCTGTTTTTTTAATTCTTCATAACTTATGTATATTTCATTGATTTCAGTAGTAGAATTTACATGAATGACTTTTCAAGAATGTTTTGGAAGCAAAGGCCTGGATGTTGACCACAGTGTGAATTGAACTTCTTGATAAACGAACTGAACTCATTGTTTGTGTCCGGGATTTGCACTTGAAATGCCCAATGTCGAAGCGCCTGATCTCTTGGTTTTGTACCTGACTTGTATTACTTGCAATTTCTTTAGTAAATCCTGAATAATTTAAACCGTACAAATTTGGGTGAAGGAAAAATTGAAGGACGAGGACTTTTAAGTACTTAAAAGTTCCAAACCGGCTAAACTTTCATTGTTTTATCCATTATTATAAAACTAACAGCAGGTCAGTTTAGCCGTCGCGTGTCGAACTCTGAGAGACCGGAATATTACCGACGACCACCTGGTTAAGGCGACCAGGTGTAATGTTGCCAAGTCCTAACGTGCGCTGCATTAATTCGTCAAGCTACAACGAAGTGACCAAATTATTTCATTCGAACGCCCCCGGTCGGATTGGAAAGGTCTCGCAGCAAAAAAATTATATCGGCTTCAATAATACCTAAGATGTATTTAACTAGCAAGAGGAAGTAAATTAACTGCGTTAGAACATCAAATGACAGTATTTCCAATAATATGTACTTGTATTTCCGGCAAAGAATTTATTTGCCGGTATGTTTTGGTTAGTCTCATGAGGTGCTCGAGTTATTATTTATTACACATCTATTGTTGCTTTTGTTGGACTGTGTTGCGGAGCGTACAGGGGCCCCAAGAGAGACCGAAATCAAATCAAGGACGCAAGAATAGACTGAAAGCATATGCTGATGTTGACTGCTGGGGGCCTCGAAAATAAGGGGTGCGTGTTTACCCATACTTTTATGTCAAGCTATCCTGAACTAAACCTAAAATCCTTAATGTCTCTGCTAACTGCATTTCAATGCAATTAGCCCAATCAATCTCAATTGTTAGTCGGGTCGATGGGTTGGGTGGCATACGTTTTCTGCACGCAACTCGAATTAGTGGATGTGCCAGTCGAGGGTCCCAACCCAATACCGAAATCTAATTCATTTACCCGGGTTCCCAACCAGTTCTAAACTGAATTTGCATTCATTTATTTATCACCATTTCAAAAAATCTGAAAGGGTTATTGGATGGAATGAAATAAAAAATATTTTAAATGAATTGAGGATAGGAATAGGACATACGAACTGTCATACTTCGCAGCTAAAATGGCAGTGCGCAAATGAAGTTCGTCGAAAACTAATTATGAATTACCAACAGACCTCGAAAAAAGATGAACAGTTTTCCGAAATTCTGTTCTAAGAAAAAAATTTCGGACAACAAAAATGTATTTAATCTGATTCTCTCCTCAAATCCGATGAAATTTTTGGATATTTATTTACATTTAAATTATTTTTATTATAGGTTCGTATGTTGAGAGATCTGTACTCGTAAGTGACGTCTTGACAGATTGATGTGAAATTCAACAATGTTTTCAATACCGGATATAATGTCGCCAACCTTAGTCAGGATTTGTTTCTTTGTTGTGCAGCTTAATAATAACAGCTTTATTGAGGTCGAAATGAAATGTTTTACCTCCGAATGGCGACCACTAATATATTCCGTAAAGCAACTTTGCGGCCTGAACCTAGTCGCTAAAGACAGGTTTGAGTAGAGAAATCTCTTTTTATTACAATTTACCTTGAACGCAGATGAGAACAACCAATGCAAAATTGTACAGCAGTACGTAAAGATCTCCAATACCCATCACGCAACAGAAATGAGGTCAGGTCGACATACGATACAAGACCCGAACCTATCCAAATTGTCGGCTAGCAGGTGTGATCGCCTAGAACGGGTTTTAACAAAAGTAGGTTATAGAAGTTTACGTTTAAATTTCTATATCACTATTTGCCTGATCAATACTTGAGAAACTCCTGGATCTCGGGCCACCACTGGCTTAGTCGGCATGGTTTAGAAGGCTTGGCAGTACCTTATTGTTCCCCTAGACCTCCTCCTTAATATTCATACATACATACAACTCCTGGATCTCGTTTGGATTGTGATGAAGCAATAACTATAAAATTATCTTCCACTTGTATTGCTTTAAATTTTTGTGGTAACCGACGGTAGAGTACATAGTTTATTTCGAATTTGACGACAATTTCGATTACTTCGTGTCCGTATGTCAATGTCAAAGTCTTGAAGCCCGCCCACGCTTTCAGAGACCCTACGGTACATGTAGTGTACATTACTTTCCTTACATCAGCCATTGGTTGTGGCTTTTGTTATTTGCTAAGAGAAAGGAATGGAATTGGTTGGTTTATCATCATCAGTCGACTAAGACGACTAACGTAAGACTATATTATGGGGAAATGAAAGTCCTTTATCTCCAATTTTCAGGCTTCGTCTCGAAACCGAAGTCGGATTGACAAGGAAACCACCTTTCATGTAAACTCATCGTCAGTGAAAGTGAGGGTATTCACGCTTTTTCAGCTTTAAAAATTCTTGGCTCGTTGGCGTGAATTGATATCAACGACGTGACTCTTCCTTAGAGAAGTTACTTCAGATGACCCATCATTCTAGAAAATCAAACCATTATCTCTGAGGAGTGAGGATAATGTGGACACTCAGCCGCACAAGGAATTGGGAGGTGGACAGACCAGGAATTGAACCAGGGAACTAGTGGATAAAGGCATTGTACTCACTAGACTGAGCTAAACAGACTTCCCTAAAGCGATTTCAATATATGACAAAGCGAATTCAAAATTAAACTTAGGATCTGCCACCAACGCTATAAAATGACGAATTCGCTTGTAAATTTTCGAAACATGCATTTTTTCAGTCATTTTGACGGAAAAACTGTGAAATATTCGTGTTGCCTGTGCCGCCAGACGGCAGAACCAAAATAACTACGTTATAAATAGCCCAAGTCCAATCCTCGATTATTAAACGCACACATTTTCTCATGGGCTAAATCACGTGAAAAAATTAATTTCATGAGTAGTAGTGGTCGTAGAAACATTAATAAATTTCTAATGTTCAATGCATGTGACAATGGTGAAATACAGTGGAAGTGGAAGTGTCCTAGTAGTCATGGCCGAATCAATTAATCAAATGACACGTCCACCCATTGCATGCAGTCCAAGACAAACTCTTGGGCAAATAAATAATTGAAATGAAAAATTGAGCTCAAGTTTTTGACGGTGGGTTGGGCAGTGGCAGTGAAGTCTGCAGTGGATTCAAAGCCGTCCACTTCCACTCTACCACTCACTACTACTTTTTAATTTCAAACCAACAACTATGTCTGTTCCTCCTTCGATTTTGAAGTTGAGTTATGAGTGCGGTTTTCAAAATGAAAAGGGACAGATGACTAATGAGGATATAAATAGGAGTAAACGAGGGACTATTGTTTTCTCTCCTATCCTGCGCCGCCGAATTCCAAGTTCAACAAGGAAGGGAATTCAGATGTAAAATTCAGAATGCTTTTTTTTAAATCTTCTTAGGGTTAAGCTCTCCTGTGCTGAATAAATCCACAAGAATCTCTCAGAAATCTATAATAAAAACCCATACTTAACTTCGCTCAAATTAAATTACTATTTACCGGTACGAGTGTCTGCAAGGTAAGATAATCATTGGGCATAAAAAACAAAACACTTGAGACTACTACTATACTCTGGACTTGTTATCTAACCTGAGTTGTGCGATGATAAAATTCATATATCACATTTCTTGGTCAAATTATGGCTTGCCGACTATTTCTACGAGGGAGAAAGCCCCCAACCCTGCTATGCGTGTTCAGAATTCACCTCATATCGACGAATACATTACCAATGAGCATATAATATGTGGCTGTATTTTCAAATATTTCAAAACTGCACACAATGCAATAGAACTATAAATAATCGTATAATAATTTAAAAACAAACAATAATTTACATCCGATAAGCGTCCCTTGAAATTGTAGTCCAACTCTCCCTTCAATTCATTACATTACTTTGCATACACACAAAGTTTGTCAGCGAAAAGACCCTAAACGCCCAAACACTACCATTGGGAGAGGGGACTGGGCGGAAAAGAATTTAATAACAATTATGGACTCAAAATATTTAACCACAGATTGGTTAAACGCGTTACCGCCATGCCGGGGAGAGCAGGGCGGGTGCCTGTGTGAAATTATTGCCGTTGACGAAACTAACACATAACGGTGCGGCGGAAGTAGAAAGTAGAGTTAATTATCTTGAGCAAAGGGACAATGAATGATCGATTGAGTCGTCCGTACTCGTAGATTAGTCTAGTGAGAATTCGATATATGAAAAAAAAATTAAGGTGTGTCAGTAATGAATTTATTTTGCTTAGACGCATATTTTGAGGATTTTTGTTTCAGAATCACCTGATAGAGAATTTAGAACAATCACTTGCGAATTATCATTCTGCCTATTCCGAGGACTTGTGAGAATTCAATTTTGGAGACTGGAATTAATGTTATATACATCTAGTTTAAAAGATATTAATTTTACAGCGGCGGACGACAAAGAAATTTCTCAATCAAAATCTTAGATATTAGTTTTAAAATTTATGTTTTTCAAATATGGAGATTCTAGACAATTGTGTGTCTTATTCAAAAATATATCCTATTCACAGCAGGACTGACGATTGCCATGATTTTTAGTTAGAGAATTCGATTGGAACTTAAATTTATTTGCTCATTTAATAATTTTTATGTTTTAGTTAAGAATCGTTGAGTTCTTCAACACAGAACAACACAATAATGTTATCCGTCCGATTCAACCGAAACCCATTACATTTAGAACTGCAGTGCAGAAGCTCGTAAAACTTCATTTCGCCTTTTTTAAAAAAGAAGTCTGGACCTCTAAAATGGAACTCATGTTGGCACTTTAAAGTGCAGCTGAAACGAATGTACTTTGTCCCCCCTTTTTTGCTTCCTTTCATTCACATTCAGCCTCAGCGTCCCAATCAATTTCACTCGAAATGGTTGAGAGGACAGCCAAGCCTACTACACAACACGCATATTCTCTACGTTACAGTTCAATTTTATTTTAAAGTTTCAGTTTTGTCAATATTAGCCGTTTCACACTAATTCTGTAGCAGTAGGCAAATTAGCACACACCAGCTTTTTAATTTGTATTTAGAAATTGACAAACTTTTAATATATTTGAACGCTTCTGTAACCACACATTATTTCCATAATTAATAGTTAATTAGTTAACAAACTTCATAGTGGTTTATACAAAGAAAAACAAATTTAAAGACTTCACTGAGGGTTCAATCTCTCAGATTGTACGAGTGTCAATAATGAAGGTTATGAAGATGTTCTCTATTCTGTAATTTTCTGTTACAACATGGATAACTTTCCCCAGGCCAAAATAAGAATGTGTAGTTTAGTTAAAATTAGTTAGTAGAAAGATGAGTAGATTCGGCCTTTGGTTATGCCAATTACAATATGTGTCAATTCCTCATCAAGAAAGAGATGGCATCAATATGAAATGTACTTGGACAAAATTTAAAGTAATGACTAGAACATATTGAGTTAAAGATTTTATTATGGGGAAAGGCTTATCAGTTCTTTAGTCATCCTCCGTGAATTGTGGATTGTGGAGAAAAGTCCAAACCAAACCCTCGTCATTACAGATTTACACATTACACTCTGTTATGTTCTCGTGGGGACCCACTTGAAAGTCATTATTCCTCCTCTACTGCTTTCCCTTGACATAATACCCCTTTCATTCCAACTACAACATCTCTCTAAAATGAAACATCACGAAACGACGACGACGATGACGACACCACTTTATCCAAACCATATTTTTCATTTTGCTCAACATTACATTTTAAATCGGATTCCAATCTAAATGCTTTCCAGGAAAAGATGCTGCTCCGGCCCAAACTGTCTAGTTTCAAATGAAAGTCTAACCTAACTCATCTGTAGTTGAAATATCTCTGTCCACCATGGGCTGGCGAATAAAATAGCGCAAGAAGAACCTGTAGAAAAATAGGTGCAGTTGAAATTAGCCTCGCCTTTGGTTTGACCGAGAATGAAACAAATTATTTTAGTAGAAGTGTAGTCTTATCTGTAAAACTAAAATCGGCTTTTAGCAACGGAGTATTGAACCCAGTTCAAGTAAGATTGAATGTTAATATTTTTAAAAAATATTTTCTGAATTCAAACCGTGCTTGCAAAAATTTGTGCTATTTCCAATTCCAAAAGTTTATTATACCTTTTTTAGTATTTGCATACGTATCGGCGGTTATCAATGAGTAAGTACGGTAATGGGTCATATAAGAAAATTGGAGAATACAACGTATGAAAAATTAATACTCCGTAATACCACATCAAGAAGATACGTGTAACAGGTTTTTAAATAGTGAATTTTTAGAGGTGATTGACTTCCCACTCAGAATACAACGTGTGAAATATAAAATCAAACACTATTGAATGTTCCTTCAAATTCCTTTGCCGAGTGTTCCGTGAGGATGACATACAAATGATTTAGCGTGTATAAATTGGACGAAAGATTGTAAATTATTTTGTAAATCACAATTCTGTTTAATCTATTTATTCCACTCCTCAACTCACTAATAATTAACATAAACGGTTATTATTACCACTTATGTAATAGGATTTCTTTTAAAATATTAAATTAATTTCGGTGGATAATAAAAATACTCGGACCGCATCAATATCGCTTAAATTACTACTGACGCCACGTGGAGAGAACTGTAAGAAGTCCAAGTCTAGTAATAACCCAAGGCTACCACACACTTCGATTTGGATTTCGGAGTTTCCTCAGGTTCGAGTTCCAAAGACTCGACTTCTTTTTTTTATTTTTGGAGGAGTTCGCAACCCTGGGTATTTGGTTTGGAAGGAGTTCGAACAAAAGGCCACGTAGTTACCACGGGAGACGGAGACGTCGACGGAACCATGAACTACGACCAACTCCAACTCCCGGGTTTTCTTTCGCTTTCTTTACCTGCGTGTTCCGGGCATTTCATAGAACCGAGTTATTCGGCAATTCCCTGAATCGAATAACATCACCTTCAGAATTTCGATTGAATATCGCACTACAAACAATTTTTCATCTAATTAGAATTTTTTATATATTCTAATATTTCTGAAAAATGAATTCGGAATTTAAATCTGGAATTTCCAATTAATTGAATTTTGTGTTTTATCAATGATTGATGCAATGGACTAAAAACTATTGTATGGTTATGGTTGACTATTAAGACAGCAGTTGTAACAGGTACGTTGATAAAGAAATGAACTAGTCAGATGTCCGAATATTTAATGAATTTCCTGTAACATTTTTATGTGTGCCTACGGGAGCAACCAGTGTCGTGGACTCGAATCTCGAATGTGTATTGCAATGTAGAAACTTTCTTTGGGTGATTTTACTACAATTTTTACTACATGTCATGTCTTCTACTTTCACTCCAGATTTCTTCGTAGAAATCGTACGGACTAGACTTCAGGTAGAAATTAATGTAGTAGAAGCCTTACGAATCCAGAAGCCTTATAAGTGAGACAGAAAATAGTTGTACCTTTGGTATGTGCTGCACAATTAACTATTGTTGATATTATCAACTGTACTCCCACCTCCAAGCCCTTTAATGGAAATTATAATAACTTTGGTTTTTACATAGTTTATTAGGTCAATATTCCTCTAGTTTTTTAAGGGGAAATCAATAATATTTAATAAGTTAAACGTTTATTTCCTCCAACCTACTGTATCGCTAAATTCGACTTTTCTGGTCTGATCACTACGTTTCAACCTTTCCGGATATTTTACGGCATCCTTTGCAAAATGGAAAGCTATGAAGCTTTCCTTTAAGACAAAAACGTGGATGTTTAAGAGAAGAGTTTTTTAAATCTGCAGAATTCTGGCCACAATTTTAGCAATTTTATAAAATGGACGGTCTTGGACTGCAGAAGTGGAAACAGTTTTCTTTCGTGATTTTTTTTTGGTTTGGCAACATGCTATCTAGAGTATAATAACAGACATATTTCTTCTGCGGACGAATGCTTTCCCTTTTCGTCGTCTTTTCCCTTTCAACGACGTTTGTATTGTGAATTGTGACTAGACTGACTGGTACAATGTTCCTTCGGAGTGCATTGATTTCTCTGGGTGGTGGCTGACTGTGAATGCAATGGAAGTATACAAAACGTTGGAACCATTGAAGAACGTCTTTCAATGCAATCACGCTCATACAATATTTGAATTGAATGAAAGGCAGAAAGGCTCACTGACTCACTCTGCCTTCCTAGGTCAATGTCATTTCTCTTTTGTGTGACCAGCCTTGACTTTTTCTAAATGAAACTTTTGTACAATAAAACTAGGGAATCCTCTTCTATTTTGAATAACACACAACACGATTTACAAATGGCAACAGTAAGTTCAATAATGACTTCTTGAGGTCACCCAGAAAGTATGATAGTGTTAGAGTTGGTGGGTATGGCTCAGTAGCGAGTGCCGCACTTTAGGCCATCATATTCCCGGTTCAATTCCTGGGCGCTCACTTCCCAATTCCTTCTGCAACTGGGTCCTCACGCGCTACTTGGTCCTCAGTCAGAGGTCTTGGTTTAATTATAAGGGTCGATCTGACCTCTAGAGTGACAAGACCAGTATACCTACCTTATATCTTAAGTAGCTGTATGCTACGGTCAGTTGCACACAAATACCGACAATACACATTTGCGCTTGTTGGTGGTGCCCCATCACTTAGCTTCGACGTCAGATTGTTCGTGAACACTGGTCTGAAAAGTAAAACAATCGACGAGAGGTATAACTTAAGCTTGAGTTAATTGGCATCCAAGTAAGCAAAGAATTCCCAAGTTTGACCTGTGCTATTTAAGTCTACCCATAACATTTGCAAAATTCAATACATGACTTTAAGTACACACTTCGCTATTCAGGTGCACAGTCAAAATAAATTCCAAAATCAAAATTGTACTTTCAATTTGAGAGATACAGACGTTCATATGAAAGAGTGGGAAGATGTGTTTTAAGTTGCACGTGTGTAAAGCGATCTAGTTTACAAAAGTGGCTCAAATGACTGCTTGATCGCAATTAAGAACAAAAGAAAGACGTTGTCGTGTTATTGTGGGGAAATTAGTCAACAGTGGGTGTCAACCTGGTTTTGTCAAATGTGCGAATGTGCTCTGTTTTCCGGAAATCTCAGCAGCACATGTAGAATGACCGACTTCGATCAACAATGAAATTACCAATTCTCGCTTTCTGATTTGACCCATTAGAAAACTCGGAATCCGAGTCAAAGTTTCGATGTTTACTCTATAAAGCATCTAAATAAGCAGGTCGGAAGTGAGAGTCGAAACTCCTGAGGGCTTTTTCAATAGGCGATAACATTTGTTCCATCGAAAGATAAAGACCAATTTAAAAAATATATATTACATGTAAGCGTATTAAGTTAGATAATTCAAGGATATAACTTTGAAATAAAAAAACTGGACAGGCGGAATCCGCACTAGAGCCGCTGATTACAAACTTATCGAATATAAATTCTGGTATATTTCGTATTAGATTTTCCCACCGTTCAT
>JAQFYE010003830.1:0-14439 GCA_034694305.1 Protaphorura glebata
CTTGGTTGTCTCTTTAGGTGGTCACATTTTATCTTTTGCCGGTCCCGTACTTCATTCTCTCATAGTATTTCACTGACGGCCTGGGAATTGGAATCAAATCATCCCGTCTTCCTAGCTTGGGTCGGAGTTTCAACTAATTCTCACGCCAAAGGAATTCCTTAAGAAAATAACAATTTTCTTAACATTCTTAACATCAACTCAACATCCCGCACCCCACAATTTCCTCGTATCTCATCGTAATATGGATATTCAGCTGTTCTGGTACAACTCTGAGGAAGAATTTTTAAACAATGCGGGTGAACATCGCTTGAGTATTCTTTCATTGGAACAATGGAAATCACCTAATGAAAATAATTTTATTTTAAGCTCTTATTCTGATTTATTTATCGGCTACGAGTCACGTAGTCCTATTCATATTGCTAAACATACCTCAAAATTTAACGAATAATGATTATGCTCCATATATTTTACACCCACTAGGAAATACCTGCTGATTCTTTAATTTCAATATGAAGTATATTCAATAAAGCAAATACACTTGTTCGCTTTGTGAATCTTTGCTGTTGGAGAATTCTGCACAGAATATAGCGCGTGGAAAATTCACGGTGGTCCAAAATGTATAACAAATTTTTGCATCCGTATATGTACTACATGAAAGACTGAACTTTTTGAAGATATTCTGACAACACTGGAACTCCAACCACTTAATAACTGGAGCAGTCGGTAAAAACGACATTTCATCCATTCCGCTAAGCAGAGCTGCAGAATATCTGATTGCCCTATTTGAATAATTTCTCGAGGCTCGTGTTTACTCTTTTGCTCACTGTAAGGTGCCGTTCTCTTAAACTATACTCCAATATTTTTAATAGGTAAGCAATTATCATAATTGCCATAATCCATTTAATATAATCAACTCGTTAATAAAGTGAACAAAATATATAATATTAAATTCATTTTGTTCAGCTTGAACGGAACAACATCTGATTGTAACATTTAGATGATAGTGAAAATATTAATTTAATAAAGAGATTAGTCCGCTGTGAGAAATTATAAAGATATTATTCCGATATTTTCGGCAGTCCATTTTACTGAAATTCGGATTCATGTTTTTACAGTAGGTAACCTGTCATAGTAAATCCACTCTGTAGTAGCTTGGACTGAGAACCAAACCAGTATAGAGCATCAGAGGCAAACGCGTAAGCGGTCCTGGTCCTTCCCCGCAGACGAAATTCTGATTTTTAAGCAGAAACTTAATCACCGTTGTTGGAAGAATTATACCATTCATTTATATTTTCCATATCACCTTGAAGACGTCTCATCGCTTCGGATCTATCCTTGGGAATTTAGTATAATGTAAATCCTTCCAAAATTAAAATTGAAATACGGCGTACCTTAAATGTCAAAGGCCAGGAGCGTCAAAATGTCTGGCCTGTTAGATATTTGTAAATTTTAGTAATTGTCTATGGATTTTAAGCTTGAATTATTAAATTTTATTACTATATACAACTACTCAAGTTCCATTTTTTTCCTTACATATTTTTCCATTCATACCTTTGGTTAGATATGCAGAGGATGGATACAAATAATTTAACAAATCGACTCCGAATGTTACGGTTTCTCTAAATTCATTTTATCAGGCCGGAATAGGAATTATTAGCCCAACTGCTTTCTGTTTAAGTTGCATACTAGATGAACTGGAATTAAATAGGTTTATGTTCTGATAAGGAACAAATATAGAAGTTGAATTTCTCCTAACTTATGTGTCGACCCATCTAATAATAAATAACCTTACCAATTGAAAGATGTTCTAAAGGTATTTGAAGTGTTGGGAGTACCAAAAAAAGTCCACACAAGAATGACCAATGTTGTGTCGTCTGATTGGCCTGATTTAGAATTTTTTCGGAACTTTTAATTTCTAACTTGGAAATTTTCACATGCATACATTTGAATGTTTTCTCCTATAATCGACGCCCAACTGAATCCCATCGAATCCTACATCAATCTGTGGGAAAATTTTGCGATCGTCTTTTCACATCAAATCCGTCAAAGGAATCATCTGCGTGTAATTATTAAAAGGCACTTTTCTAATTTAAGTACCAAAAAATGAATAAATCCTTAAAAGCTAGGGTCACGCAGTCGATAAGTCCTGAGATTCCGGGATCGGTTCAGAAGTGAAGGATACGATTCGATTGCTCGTTTCATTCATTTCGCTCAGTTGAAACGTTCAGAATTGTTCATTTACCCGCTCCATTTTTTATTGTTCATTCACAGCGAAAGGTTGTGAGAGTAATTGACTCGGAACCTTTTGAAAGAACTCTTGAGCAGGCAAAGTTTCGATAGCCCTTTTGACTTTTCAAATTATAAAGTCATGAGCTTTGTGCTAGCAAATAAATGCACTAATGAGAAAAAGGCAGAGAACTAATTTTTTCTTAGTATATTTTGAGACTTGGCTCAGCAAGATACAAGCCGTACGTCCTTGAAAACCAAATTCGAACTCTGGCACTTGCAAGTTCAAGGAAATATTCAATTCGAAACCTTACCACGGCCACGATTGTTAGGACGACAAAAAAGCATTTTTGTGTAATTTTTGCTTTGCATTATATTGGATTAACGTTCATATGAGAATTTCTAAGATCGATTGATTTTTTTACATTTATTGTGCTGAGGTTTTATTGGAAACACCGTTTGAACCAAATAAAAATATTTTTGGAGTGTTTTACTACGTGTTAAAGAAGACAACTTCAAAAAATGTTCAGTAATGAGAACAAATACCATTATAGGACTCGACTGGCAACAACCCCAATACCATTTGACCTGATAGAATACAAATGTGTTAGACCGATTTAATGAAAGTTGGTGCGACTTGAAACATCGAGTATGAAATCTCTTATTTAGAAAATCCTATATAACTTTTGACATTGACACGTCAAATGAATTTAATATAAATTGCCCCAACTTCGCTCATTGATTGTCTTACATACCAGACGTACTCCAGTGAAGTACACGGTGACTTTAAAACTATAGACCTGTACAGCATTAAATGTAACACTACCGACGTTGTACTATACACTAGCAGTCATGAGCAACGAAAGGTGTGGTTTTAAATTAAAAATAGAATTTTATTGGCCCATATTCCAGTTTCAAAATCAAAATGTACATCCTTTTCAATAAAGGGTTGACCTTTCACGTATCACTTTATCACCATAAATCAAATTTATTCGATAATTCTGCACAAAATTTAATGTATCTACTAATTCCCAAAAAGGGAATACAGCTTTAGAATCTAAAATGTGAGATCAAGGATTTCATTATATGCTGCCACAGAATGTTAAAAATAATTACAAGCGATAAAAAATTGACTTGCCAGAATAGTTGGTCAGTTCGTGTAGTAATCATAATTATTATCGAATTAATGTCACAGAACTATGACTTCACTGGCACTACATAATGTAGTTCGATACAATAAAGCCAATAAGGATAGGCCCGTTTTTGAGTACCGTCCTGCCGGTTAGTATTAGAATTATGTAATAAATTTGCAAAATAAATATCACAGTTCGGTTTGACAAATCTCCATTGTTCCAGGGATGGTTACATTCAATTAGTTCAATAATTGGGTTCCTGAATGATTGGAAGAGAAAAAAAAATCGTTGTACTTAAATTATTTACTATACCACCGTTGGGTGTAACTTTTTTCGAGCAATTGTCTAAAAAAATTAAAATTCTTTCATAAGAAGATTAAGTAAATGTCAAGTCATTAACAAAACCAAACTTGAAAACACGGCCATTTTGATCTTTCCTGGAAGAAAAGACCTTTACAGCTTACTAGATGGGAAAACTGGCTTTGAAGCTACTTACATACCTGATGTGGTTGTACATTATATAATACTACAAGTGCGTTTAATCAGGAGACATTAAGCTTATTGTAAAATATTATAAAATTATGCACGGAAAACCGAGCAGAGTGCAGCTCTGAGTGGTAGACAAGTAGAGTTAAATGAATTTATTCAGAATATGAATGTGTACATGTGTTATACGTTCAAAGGGCGGCTGTCCCTTCGTGTCACAAAGGAATGTCATCCAAGGAACAATTTACTGTGACTTTTGACATGCTCGGGAGTCATGTTTTATTCAGCCCTTTCCATACACTTATCGCTTGGACGTAAAGTTCGAATTTGATTCTTCGGATTATCAGACTTTGCTTACAACAAACTGAAGCGTAAACAGAATTAAATCACCTTTGTACATATTTGTATAGAAAGCAATTAAGTACGCTCCTGGTGTCCCGCCGAGATCGAGAAAAATTAATATTTTACCCTAATTAATTTAATTTAAAATTAAGTCTCTAATCTGCTAAGATCACAGGGCAACTTGACAACTATATTTTTTAAACCGGTAGATCCAATAGATCAGAAACTCTAATTTGAATGCATGTTCAGTAATTTTAATAATTCTATTTGAACAGAAATTTACATAAGTCGATGACAAATGAAGACTAACATGTCAGAATTCGATATTTCACCCCATGCACGATTTGGTCGACTACTGACCTATGATTACTCCAGTTGGTTCCTCGTAAACAGAAATCGTAGTATCGTGTGGTATCATTTAAATTATTAACTATTGGGTTTAGTTCGGATTGACTATCTACCCAGCCTAGTATTCGTCGTCTGGAATTACTCAGGTGGAGAAACCTATTTTTAATAAACCCACAATTTGTCTGCCTGAGGAATCAAACTCGTCCGTACGAACAATTTTTTTTTCGAAAACCTTCAAAAAAATTCCTTAAGTACCTACTCAGCAAAATGTTGACTCTCTCGCTCATAATGTGAGCAATATTCTTGTCATAGCATAAATAAGAAGCTTAAATGCACAAAAGTGATCTGCACTTGTTAGAATGAATGTTAAAAATTCCTTTGTAAATGTTGAATAACGTTGTGTGAATGATAATGAGGCAGTGTTCTGTCTCAAAGAGAAGGAAAGGACATTGAATAAATAAACTGTATTCATCTCTCAACAAATCACACAATCTCCATCGCATTATGATCTCAACAAAAACACCTACTTATCAAAACAATAAAATGAATACAACGTTCTCAAGTGCAACATAATAGACGCAACAACAGTTAGAACGCTTAAATTCCAGCCTCAATATATCCTGCTAATTAAGAGTACACGAAATACTCTTTTCTTATTACAACAGACAATATTCGGATATGACATTGACACTCCGCTTTAGAAATTCACACTATGACAAAATTAAGAATTTTTTTGCTAATTGCTGCAAGCATTGAATTCGTCGTCTAACTACACATAATCTGCAACACATTTCTAAAACTTAGCTGAACAAAAATTCTACCAGTCTAAAAATTTGGATCACACTTCACTGTAATTATACAAAGTGCCACAAATTCAATAAGATGCAGAAGCCTAAAATTCTAATTCGTGGTCATTTGTCAAATATCTTCACCCACCCGAAACCTGAAGAAAAAAAACACAGTGTTTCTAATTCTAGAAACTTCAATCAGCAATCGGTACAATGACCTAGTGCGATTAATTTAACCCGAACTTTAATGTCCCTGCACGTTGAAATTTGACAAGCTGGCTAAATTTTCACTTAATTTGAACAGAATACATGGTAAAATACTGAATTAGTCGTATGTAAATGAACAGCCTTCTTTAGAAATAGGGGACCCGAATTCTAATTTGACTTTCTTGAATAACTACAGTCCCTACAATTTTTGCAGAAATAATTTCAGTTTTAATATTCTAGAGATAAGTTTGAAGTTCACTTCAGATGATGCAACGTGCTCCGTGTTGCAAACAAAATTACCGATTGGGTCCTCACGCATCCCCATAATATTTAAGTTTTCAAACATTTTCAGTTGATTATCCAAATTCAACGTACAGTAGTTGCGGAATTCGGAAAACCTGGCATACAATGTGTTTACTTCTGTGAAACAGGTCCAGCCAACAAAATTGAGGAATGTGATTACTGCGAAATTTGGTTATTTGCTAGTCAGATTGATTTGCAGCAGAGAAAATCAGGAATATATGGTATTCTCAATTTTCTGTTTCTTTGTTTTTAATTCACATGGTTATAAATAAACGTTGGTGTGCTTCATTTTCTAATACACGAGATGCACTTGCATAAACGGTATCAAGAGTGAGCGAATCGTCGGGTTTATTTAATTATATAATGCGCTAATTAGTAGAAACTGGAACAGTATTTTTCATAAATAATTTTTTGCATTACACTTTCATAAAACTTTGGAGTGACAAAATCCTCCTATGTTAGTATAATGTATGGGGTTAGCCTTTCCATTGAACTGGAAAAGTGGGTGATTTCCTTTTCAGTGCTGTATGGCACTAACATATTGTACGTTATGTACAACGGATGAATATGAATTGCACTTTCTGTCATCATACTACTGGTACTGGTATCTCACGACTGACAGGTCATAATTTATTACACACGTTATCAAAATTCAGGGGTCTTCAAAAATTTTTGCAAAATCATATAGCTTCCTGTCATGTTGTCGTCGACTATGTACACGTAAGTACGTAACGTAGACTCGATTCACCACCAAGAGAGGATTCTATTCCGAAAGGAATGAATGAATCACAATGACATTGCTTGTATGACCTCTTATTGAATAACACACACGAGGATATCACAAGAGACTTCCTTTGACAACTTCCCTCACTGACAAAATATTATGGAATGGATACAGAAACCCTGTGTCATTTTTATTAAAAAAAGGTAAATAATGAGAAATGTGAGAGGTGGGAATTAATCAATTCAAAGTGGAGAGTGTAATGGCAAGATCATAAATCCATTTATATCTGCATTCGTCGACCCCCCCCCCCCATCCAATTTTTAGTATATGACCGCGACCGCACATACGCCGTGATTCTGTCACAACGAGCGATTGTTTCATTATTGTAGAATACCATAACTGTTTCTTAACGAGCGGCGACACACAAATTATAGTCGTTAGTATAATTCTACAAGATAGTCTCAAGTTTCTAGTTTAGTTTTAGAGAATTCATGTCATATAAATTTGGACTGATCGAAACTTATATCTAGACAGTGTTGCCCGTTTGTCGTAGGAAAGTGCAAGGAGCAGCCCTTGCTAATCTGCTATAATGAAGCTCGTTTCCTCATTTAGACAATACATGGTACATTGTGTTTGCCAAAGTGGGATTTCTTCACATGAATTTTTCACTGCTACTAGGGGTACCTTCCCTGATCAATGGAGAGTCAAACCATTCTGCAAGAAATGCAAAGCCACGGTGGATCTCAATTATTTGAAACATGAGTAGGACGAGAAGACAGCTGATTTAAATTTTTATTTCGGTCGGAAATTATTAAAATTGACACTGACGCTATAGTCATTACCATAACATTGTATTTTCAACCCTATGTTAAATTTCAGTGATAAGGCACTACTAAACAACAACTATATGCTCAGTGCACCGACTGTACGGAGTCAAGTGGCGAGTTTAGGAACAGGCACAAGTAGGCCCGTGCCTACGTGTAATTTTGTGCCTGTGCCTACATGACGAAAACTAGCTAAATATTTGGTGTTAAATGTACGTTTTACATGCAACATTATGTTACAAAAGGCCGAAAAAAGATTTTGGCCTCCGGCGGCCGCTCCGCAGGGACCACCGCAAGCGGCGGGCGTCCGGTTAGATCTACTTGTGCCTACATGCCAACAAATCCCAGACTCGCCACTGAGGAGTCATCGACAATGGAAAAAACTTCATTCAATACATTTGTATAGAACCTCACAAAGCGGATAGCCACTTATTTTCCAGGAGGTCGTTAAAGAGCAGTTATAGTGTCCGAAGCATGGTAGAACAATACATGAGCTAAGTGTACGTATTATACTAACACAGTCCACCCTACCACCCCTGAATGACAAAGATTTTGGTAAAAGTTGAACATTATGGAATGGATGAGAACAACAACGAAGGATGTCGAATCATAAGTCTTGTGTGCGGAGAAAGGGAATGACAGATTGTGACAGAATAAGTCGGATGGATGGACCACATTAGGTCTCCCAAACTATTTCCTCTTTGACACGCCCATCTCTCTATCCACATTACACGCATTGATCAAAATAAATAATAAATGGAAAATGGAAGTCATATCACATTGTGTGTCTAAAGTAGTACATAGTATGTGTACAAGTTCTGGACCACAGGAGATAACAAATAGAGACAATGACATAACATCTATTTATGGATTCGGATTCAGATGCTTTTCTCTCCTGTCCACTCAATGAAAAGCTTCCGCGGTCACAATGCCCAAATAATGTTTTTCCTTTCGGTTCATTTCAGAAATCACAATTGGGCGGTCCTTCAAAATCCTAGAAAGTCCTAGTTCTATTCTTTCACACCGGATTTTTGTTTAGAAATATTATTTCGCCATGTTTCCATTTCCAATGTCCTTTCACATTTTATGTAACGTTAGACACTGGTCTATCCGCTGATTTAATTTCTATCCTTTTGCTTGGTATCGAATATGTGATAAAACATGGTAGAGATCAAATTAGAACAACTCCACAAAATAGAAGGACCGTGGCCAATTTTGACTGCACGGATTTTATCATTGGAGATAATTTTCATTAAAATGATTGTTCTGATTTGATTTCAACGAAATTCCAAATTTTGCTTTGTTGGCAGCCGCTTTATGTTTTGAAAGTATTATATGATTAGGTTAAAAATATTAAGATAACAAACCCGAATGAGTTTCTAATCTATGTAATGTAACCTGTTAATAATATATGTAGGAAATCGACTTCTTTTTAATGTTTGTCGACTCCGTATTGTCCGTATTAACAAAACGTGCTTAATATTTCGACATTTTTCGATATCGATAATTCTCTGTATTGATAAATGTACGAAGACATTTCTCAATACTAATATCAAATTGAACTGATACTTGAAGTAATGTTTCATTATTGCATGCAGTAATCACATTGGGTGTGCGAATTTGAGTTTGGAGTAATCCTCGATTCGCAATTTTATAACTATTACTATACATGTTCTGACAAATATTCGACCAGGTCAACTAATCTACATGTACATTATGTTATATTAAAAACAGGATGGATGACCTGTACGACACAAAATTCATTTTACCTGGTCTCCCGGGCCCTCCTAAAGTAAACCTCTGTTTATAAATTATTTAAATGGCTTGAAGCTTTTTATTTCCGCTATCGAAGATGCGGATGCATAATCGTAGTTTAGAAAACTGTGTGGTTTGGTAGGTACTAAGATCAAACATTTTGGGAGAAAGATCACAAATCATGTATGACGGAACATGTAAGACGGAGGATCAGATAATAATAATGTGGACAGAAAGAGATGGAGTCAATTCATCAATCATCATAATGTAGACGAAGAGTCCCAGCCTCCGATGCGATGATCCTCTCAGAACCAGAACCAGCACTTGAGTCACAAAACCCTCACAAATTCAATAATACTTTCATCGGTTACTTATCAAATCAAATCACTCTCATCTCCACAACCCTCTCTCATGTCCAAACTCAGTCAATTCAATTTATTCAAAGGATTATACAAGGTATAATATGTATTATGGATTTCTATGAGAATTTGTACTACCAACAAATTAACTAAATATTAAGAGCACTTCTCCAGCAGTTTGCAATAGTAAAGAGAAATCTGAAAGTTTATAAATTTCCTGCTACTTGTGTCCAGCTGCTGTAAACAAAATTGTGAGTAGGCCCTTCAAAAACACTTAAAATGTGAAAGTTGTCAAAATGACTCTTAGTAGGAAATCCAAGTGATATGTGATTATTATTGGAATACATAGATACCACAATTTGATTTTCTTTTGGTTTGTCCAGTGCGATCATTTTTACGCAAGTAGTAGTAATAGCAATCTATTGTTAGTTTCATATTGAAAATAACGTAACTGAATTATATGATAACCAAAAATAGATTCCCGAAGTACAGAATTGCTAACTAGTTTTCTAATTTCTGTAATTTTCTATTATTTTCACTAGAACATATGAAACCTTAACTCAATAATCTCCAGAATGATATTTTTATTTATCTCACATCGAAACGACAAGTTCAGGGTGATTGAAATTCGTTCACCTTTTATTATTTTATTTCAAAATTTAAAATGGACTTGTCTAATTGTTGTAGGCTGTACTGCAGGCATAATTTGCTGATTCCTAAAATCCCCATTCCTACACATTAAGGGCTCCTTTCACGAAGCTTCAGTGAAAATTTTAGAAGAATCCATTTGAGGATGTCTTAGATAAATCGACCTGCGTCGATAAGTCTCGATTTACTGCCCATGCCTATAACAAGGGGACTCTAATGAGACTTTTCGACACGGGTCGATTTATCTTCGACAACCTCAAATGGATTCTTCTAAAATTTTTACTGAAGCTCGTGAAAGGAACCCGGGGGGATAGTGTCTTATTTTCTTCGAGAAAATAATACGTACGTGTACGGTCAGTGGTGAACTTAAGGTCCGGAGCGTGCACCCTTAAACTTAAAAAAATTAAGGAATCAAAAATAAAATTAATCGAACTACTGGGACATTTGTCCACAGTAACAGAATTATATCCCAATTTATTTTTTCCAGGTATTTAATTTCTTTAAAACGATGCATTTCTTCTTGTACTTCTTGTAATTAAGCTTCGACACCATATTGCAGATGAAAATATTACAAACTTTAAACAGTTATTTACAAAAGATGAATTCGATGAATTTAAGAGTGAAGCCGTGAATCACCATATTTGCTTCATGTGTGATCACCACTTTGCTTTATGTTTATGTTATGAATATAGCAAATATTTTCTGAACTAACAATAAATGTTAGATAATCACCAAATAAGGATTACCTTCCTGTTTATCGATTGTTTTACCATTTCTAACATTATTTTTGGAGAGAATTGGAATTACGGCTAGGTACGTAACTTGCATGATCAACGGTTCTTTCGGATTCTGTGCCAAATTCCTTCCGAACGTATTGTCAATTTCTTCTGATCTCCTGCAGGTGTAATTGCCCTAGTGAAATATGGAAATATCAGACATCTAGATTATATTTAACGATTCAATAAGGAATAAATAATACAAAAACGGGATTTTTATTTACAAATTGCAAAATAATTATTTTAGTGTTCACTTCAATTTAATAATTTTATTTTATTAGTTTGCCCTTCTGTTTATCAATAGTTCTACTAATTATTACTATTATAATGAAGTCTCTCGGTCTTACGAGAGTCTCGATTATACAGCTAACTTTATGAACGCGCATTGATTTGTACATTCAATTCCGGAATCAGTGTAATTTTTCTGATTCTGATGTTGGATTGCATGTGTGAGCTGTGGAAATGATGACTAATAAAAATAGTTCAAATCCAATCATGTAATGGTTTCATGTAATTGGGATCAACGTGATTTTATTATCGTATATTTCGTTGTCTTGAATAAACCATTGAATCTGAATCTGAATCTTGCCACGATTGAGAAATTTGAAATTAAGAAATATTTTTGGCACAATGGAATGTTCTAAAATGTAATGGCAAAGCTCTAAACTGCTAAATTGGACCGTGACAAATTTGAATTCCATTCGCGTGCTCCAGATGAAGAGCAGAAGTCACACTGACTTGCAAATTCTCTTAATTTTATCTTTCTCAGTCACACATAATATTACACTAGAAATACAAAAGGTAAAAAATTCCTGGAAGCATTTAGTTGCCTGGTCTCACACTCAAGTGCAACTGTGGTAGAAGAATAGGAATAAATGAGCTCTACCCAAACACACGGAACAAACCAAGTCCATTGAACGTTACCACATTAGTCATACCCTTTGGGACCCACAAGAGATATGGAATGGTACAAACCAATCTTTAGTGGTACCGGGATTTGTCCAATTCTAGTAAGGTCTTCAAAATGCCCAACTGATCTCGTCAAATCCAACACTTAGCATGAATAAGAGAAATTCCTTTAGATAAGTCGTACTTCATTATGTGAATCATAATGAGGTAGTACGCGTATGTTACTGAAAAAAGAGAAGCAAAGGCAAAGGGGTAGTGAATAAGGCTATTCATCTCCCAACAATGCACATAATCTCCGTCGTATTAAATCCAAGAAAATCATCTACTTATCAAAACAATAAAATGGACGCTACATTTGAATTTAAAATCATTCAAAAAATTTAAACATGCTCGGTTTCGAGGATGCCCTACTGTACGTTCCAGAAATCACAGCATCTGATTAGCTATACAATTTACGACGTGAGCACGAAATAAATTATTTTTTCGAATTGGTATTTAAAACTTCGTAAATTTGTGAATATAAAAGTCGAGTTAGATTCGATCATTGACATTCCCATTAAGTCAAAGCACAGCTAACTAGTATGGAGGGAGTGTACACTCCCTCCATACTAGTTAGCTGTGGTCAAAGCTACTTATTTGCTTATGGAGAATGGGTTCGGTTTAAATTTCCGTTAGACGATTGTAGTTACGATTGCTCGTTAGTGCGGAGCAATTGTCTGCCCGAGTGTTTTTTTATTGTCACGTCTGTTTAGAACGAATTCACAAATGAATCTCTACTCTGATCTGATTTAAATTCGTGTAGTATCGGAAAAGCATAACTCTGGTTTGAACGACCGCTTAGTTTATGTATTAAAGTCAGGAATCCATCAGACCAGGATTGTCGTGTAGTGAATTTTCATCACTCTACTCCTTGACCAGAAACATTCTGGAGTAATTCGTGAATGCATTTTTGAATTAGTGATTAAAAACATACACACCCGGATGTTTCATTTGTATTAGCGGGTCAATATTTGGAGATTAAAAAATTAATAATTAAATTAATATTTCAAAACGTATCTAACAAGGAAGAATCAAATTGACTCGATACACATCTGAAAAAGAAAATATTTTGCTATTTTTAAGCCAGGTAAAGTGATGACACGCAGATTCAGATTCAGATTCAGATTATTTATTCACAAGCAAAAGCACAACATTCCTCACAACAATAGGAAAAAATCCCAATTGATCCATCGGTAAAAAAATGCAAGAATGTAAGCTTAGAGATTAGCAATACTATTAATTATTGTTATCAAATTCTCAAAGTCTATCATTAAACTCGGCTTCAAGTTCTCTAAAAATTTATTTCTAAGTCTTAAAATTTCAATCAACTCTATAAATTAAATTACCTACTTACTGTGTAATAACGGCTAACAATACCAACGAAAAAAACACCAAACCTTTCCATGTGGTCACGTTCGAAACATGAATAATAATTATTCGTCTTTCGACATTCGTCCACATTTCACACACACATTACAATTGTAATGTGTTCTATATTCTGATTGTAAACAGAATTTGGCCATTCAACAAAAATATTTTGATTAACGGTTTGACAATATTGTATCAGCTCAAATTCCGCAATTATAGGGATTGACTCACCTACGATAATTTGGAATCAGAGAACAGTTATGTCTGGCGATGAAACTTTCGTGTTTGTAGTAAATGTAATTTGAATGACTAATCCTGAACGTTTGCACCTGACTTTTGTAGACAAATCACTTGGGCTAATCCTATATTATTTTTTGAGAAATATTAGTAAAAATGTTACCTGATGGTGGTTAAACTTTTGAGGATGCTGACGGTATCAAACATTCCAAAGATAAAAGTACTAACAACACACTACTACATACATAGGTTCCTTACTTCTCTTCAAACCAGACAATTCCAATTGTTTTACTTAAACTGGGGGGTGTATTATGAAAAAACATAATACGAATTTTTGTGTTGTCTTGAAAGTGTACTTCTTGTTTTTAGAATTCTCCGGACAATAGATTGAGTGAGACGAACGGAGAGAAGAGAATGACAGATTAGAACCATATGGCATTATTCTGCACAATTCTATTTTAATGGAATTGTTGAGTAATTCAGTGAAAAACTAATGTTTGGAAGAATTGTCTCTATTCTTTTCTAATTAACAAAAACTATTCTGCTTGAAGTGTTTACAATTACATGTAATATGTCATTGACGCCCCGTCATGTTGTACGTTCTAACATTCAGCAATTGTCATATGTACAAATGTCATTAAGGAATTTCCATTTTTTAGACTTGTTTGAAGTTTCCGGACTTATTGTAACGTTCAAATCTTTTAAACAAAAGACATACAAAATAAATTTGACAAGGTAATCCATTATTTACCTTACAAATTAATTGCAAAGACAATTTTCGTCGTCCAGGTCTAGGGTTTGTTATAAATAATCCAAGGCTGTATGGATTCCATAGTTTCGGCAAATTCCTTTACTGTATACCAATTCCCTTTGAAGCATTCACTTCATGGAAAAACTGCTGCTAGACTAGTCATGAAATCTAGTAAATACGATGCAATAACTGATAAATTAAATAATGATTTAAAGT